>JASAOC010002089.1:0-151382 GCA_030849835.1 Herpetomonas samuelpessoai | reverse complement strand
GGATACCGACGACGTCATACGGCTGTCCTCGCCGGAGTTTGAGCCTGGTCGCTTGAGTGGAGATGTTCGTCATCCCCAAGGCTCGCGCCGATCTTTCCGCCAAGCTGAGGAGAAATAGGGCAATAAACACGCTGCGCCAAGTGCAATTCTGCTCGAAAATGCGCGCGTGTTTCTGGTAGAGGCGCGTTCCCCGGAGGAATTCGACCTCATACCACGGGGGTCGCGGAGGTGGCACGCTAGCCGTGGCAGCTCGGTTGTTAGCCACCAGCCTCTCAGCCGGAGGCTCTGCAGCGCCTCCTTCCAACACCCCGTTTTTGAGTAGCCGCAAGAGACGGTTCAGGAATGTGCGATCGTCGTACGGCTTTCGGATGTGTGTGCGGCGAAAAAAGGACGCAGGCGCATTGGGACGCGGCGCGCGCCCTGTACCACAACATCGAAAAATATCGCGCAAAGCGAGGCCAGCATGTAAAGACCGCAATCGTCACTGCCTCTCTTTTGAAACGGGCAGTATCGATTGGCTATGCCCAGTGAAGGGCAAAGGGAAAGAAGCCTCTTCTTTAGCTCTTTCTTCACAACGATGGACGGAGCGGAATCGTAGATGCCCATAAAGTCCTGACCATCAATGCGGTATGCCACTCCCGCGATCCAGTGGCAGCGAATAAAGATCGGAAACAAGACGGTCTTTCCGGCAGCGATGGCCCGCTGCATGCCTTCAACGCCTTCCCTGTCAAGTTCCGGGAACACGTGTGCTTGCAGCAAATAAAACCGTTTTGTGAAGTTTTTTCGCTTTTCAGTGGGTGGAGCAAAAAGTCAAGCTCCAGGTTGGAAGTTTTTCCCTGAGCAACGCCACCGCCAAGAAGCATGTGGTTTTTCTTCTTCTTGGCGGTCGCTGCGTTGGTGTTTGCGCCGCCCGTTAAAACGGGCCTGCCTCGTTTTTTGGCAGGTCATAATCCTCCTGACCGCCGCCACGGTAGGAACCACCAGGTCTGCGCGAGCAGGATGCGCACCACGCTGCGGAGCAGACGCGGCAGGAGCAGCAGCACCGTACCCACGGCCGCCGCGAGAACCACGGCCGCGACTGGTAGAGCCAGACCCACGCGACAACGCAGAGGCAAGTTCCGAACGAAGAGAACTTATCCCGTTGTACAGGTACGCCAAACGATGGTCAGTTCCGACCATCTGTACCGCCGAGATCTGTTTTCCTTCCGCACCAACGACCGGTTCATAATAATCACCGCCGGTGATTACAGGAGGTTTTCGGAAATAATGTCCGACCGCTCCTGGCGAAACCGTCTTCTGCTCTCCGCGGCCGCCCCAAAGCAGAGCCCTGTCTGCCAGAATGGTCTCGTTGATCGACTTGAGGGCGCCAAACGGAGGAAACAGCGGCACCGCCAGCTTCAACACCTGTTGCGCGATGGAGCTTCGCTCGAGCTCGGGGTACTGGTTTAGTATGTACTGGTCATGTCGAGCCACCCTTATCGCAGCAGGAACCTCAAAAAGGAGATGGTAAAGGATACCACGTGCCACAACCGGATCTTCCAGAATGCAGACGTAGCTTCCGAACATCGCCTCCTCCACCGTCAGCGCCTTGGCCCGGGCCTTCACGATGAACTGCTCCTTCGCTTGGGCGATCAGCTCCAGGCCTCCCATCGAGGAAGCGCGCGACACCGCCAGATCCCACTGGGCAACTGCCGCCTCGAACGGGACGCGCCAGGGCTCGAGATTTTGACGGTTTGCCCGCGCAAGGTGATGCGCGATTTCGGCAGCACCGTCCGTCGCGCGGATGGCAAGGCCCATCGCTCGGTTTTGGAAGGTGCCGAGCGTGATCACTTCGGCTTCATACGCGGAGAAAAGGGTCTCAAGTTCCAATTGGCGAGATGCACGGACGATGGAACGCCAGTGGCCTTTCTTCTCGTCGGAAAGCTCCGGTTTGGAAGGGTTTCCTTTGGCGGTGTCCGTGCACTTGCTCTCCTCCATTTGGCTGCCTCTTGGGAGGGCGAGGGGCGGCCGTAATAGACGAATGGGTGTGCACGATGCGTGTCGCAGAGCCAATTATTTTTTTTTTCAGCAGCGCCAGCGCAGCCAAAGCAAATAACGGTCTCTACGTAAACAAATTCCCATACTAAGAGCCATCGACAAGTTAGGAAATGGCGCTGTTGCAACACAAGAGGCCGAGGCCGGGAAGACGACGGTTCCTCTTGCCGGGACGCGGCGTCGTGCGGCAAGCCGCGTATCTTTGTCGCGGGGCGACCCCGGGCCTGGGCCTTTGCCAAAAAGCCTGCCCGCCGTGCCCATCAACCGCCCCCGACCCAACCCGCGAGGAGAGCAGCCCTCGGCTTCCGCCGAATGAGGGGCAATAGATCCTGTTGCCGTGACTAAGCGACCGGCGCCAACAAGGGATTCCACTAGCCCCTATGCTCCCCGTGGCCCCGCGAACAACTCGGCACGCGAGGCAATTGAACGACAAAAGGGGTCAAACCAGCAATGGGCCTTGGCACCGCGGCGGGGCAGCTGCATTTTACCAGGGCCACGGTAGACACACCAGCAAGAAAAAGGTACATTCCCCGTTCACCCCGTTCGGGGTAGCAGACGGACCAGACGAACTCGCCAGACCACGGCTAGGACTGGCGATGCCTCGCCAGCGCGCGAGGAGGCGGAGCGACGACGATTGCGTGGCCTGGGCTCCTCGGGGATGTCGTGGCGACAATCGCTATCCTACCTGTGCTTTGCCTAAGTGAATAACAGGTTGAAGCAGTTGCGCGGGCAACCGCTCTCCGTGCTCCGGTTCCGTGTGGAGGGTGATAGGCATGCGGTGCAACGGAAAGCTAGGTGGATTAACGGTTCGCTTCATGAGGCAGATGACGGCAATTCAGGAGAGCAAGATGTATTGAGCTGCAAAGGTCCATGCAAAACAAACTTCCCTTTCCCTACCTGAAGCACTGTGGGAAGGATGACGACGAAGACACGGTAGGGGTGAGCGAGGGGCGTCACGTTTCGGTCCTCCAGTTCTACGGTTGGTGTCGCTTTTCACATCGTCGACCGCTAACAACCCCTATGGCATAACGATGTGATGGTACCACTCCCACACCTACGCAACGTAGGAATCGACGCCATAGCTCATTTTTTCGTGATCAAAGAGAAAATGAGCAGCAATCCAGCATCCTCTTCGGAGAACGGATGTGGAGGTTACTGTTGTTTCGGTCTAGCTGCTTTGTTGTTGTTGGTTTCATCTTCACGTTTTTTTATATTTGGTTTCATTGGTCTTGATTGGGTGCGGAAAAGATATATGTTCCTTCCGATTATGCCAGCATATTTGGTGTATTTCGCTTTCGGCGATGGAGGGAGAAGGGGGGAAGGAAACTGACAAGACACCGGGGGGACGCTTGACTGAATACAGTGAAAAACCCTCGCGGAAGGCGGTGCCCATGAACGCCCAGTGATGATGGCCACGTCACACCGCTTCGCGTAGCGCAACAAGTGTGAAGCTGCTGTGAACGGCTGTGGCCCTATGGGTTCGTTTGCGTGGCACCGTCGTTGAGGGAGGACGGAGGGGGAACAAGAAAAGCAGAGAGAGAGAGGTAGGGGAGGATAGGTAAATCATTCAAAAATAAATTAGAGGGGGAAAGAGGGGGAGCTTCGGGGGAGGGAAGGGGCTCAGAGCACAGGAGGGAAAACGTACAAAGAAAGGCCAGTTGGTGGGACGGGAACAAAAAAAAAAAAAAATTGAGTGCACTCAGTTGCGGAAGTACTTCGCGGTGTACAAGAAGCTTGGTGTATTTTCGTAGCGTTCGCTTTGAGAGGTCTACATTGGTGTGTGGTAGAAGGGTGGCACGTACGTTACATTTTTGTGTGTGAATGTACGTGTGTGTGCGTGTGGAGAAAAGGGTTTCCACATCCAATGACGCCTCTGAAGGGGGTTCAGAACGCGTGTGATACAGAAGCAAGACTATGAAGGAAAGCAACCACAAGAATGGAAGCAGTAAGTGGTATCACCAGGTACGCCAACATGTCCACTGGACAACAAATGTTTTTAAGCCCAGCACTCGATGAAGAATTGGGGAGTGGGAGGGAGGAAGGGCAAATCAACGCACCACAGCTCTTGGGATAATGAAGACGTAACGGAATGAAGGAGGAAAAGGGCAAAACAGAATTCATGCCACGTAGAAAGGTGACGAGAGAGAAATAAGAAGAGGGTGGAACATACTAAGAGGACGCGAAAATAAAAGGGCACAGTGCTGCAGATGCCCGTAACCTAGCAGAAACCAGCAAATTGGAGGGGATAGTATCCCAGCGCTTACCGACTGGAGAAGCACAGGACCAGCGTGCGGACAGAGGAAAATGAAGTGTGCGCAAGTCATCCAATGCCCTTGTCGTGCTGTAGACTTTGGAACAACGTGAAGAGATAATCAAGTGTCTCCCGTAGGATGTCAGGAATCTCATGAGCAAAAAAAAAAAATAGAATAGTGGTCGAAACAAACTATAAAAATAGGGACGGGCTGGTAAGTAATAGGGCAGAAACAAGAATTTGTGGCCAAAACTGAAACACACAGAAGAAAACAAAAGAGAAAGAAGAAAGGATGTGGAGCAGTCGCCCGCGCACTAGCCCCGAGGGAATAAATAGTTGTTACACTGTGTGTGCCGGAAGAGAAGTCCGAGAAGAAAGGCAACTCAAAAACCGAACGAGCAACGCTTGACATGTTGTAGCTGTCGCTGTTACTGTTCGCCTCTGCATGTGCGCTGCGGTAGGAAGGAAAAACAAGAAAAGCGAAGCGAAACTCATGGAAAGAAAGGCAGAAAGACGAGGAAAGGGGATGCGAATCTGTGATATAAAAACAAAGTATTGGACGGGAAAAAAAACAGAAAGTCGTGACTGTCGTAGGAAAGCAAGGGCGTGTGTGTCTTACACTGCCGCTACCAAGGAGTACAGTGGACAGAGGCCCTTTGTGTGCTGGAGGAACGTTTGTCGTCTGGCGTGGATCAAACGAGGCCACGGCGGAGCTGCTCCTCGCCCCCATGGCAAGAGGGCACGCGCCACTTCACCGTCCCCACGAAGAACCGTTTTCTGGTTTATGGAGGAACAATAAAAGACGGCTGTGATGCCCGCCTGAAGGCAGACGCACAGCCCCCCTCTTTCCCCAACGATACCGCACTAAAAAATCGGTGTGAGGCCACCGAGACAAATACAAGTGGCAGGCGACGCGAGCTGGGCCGTCTGATCGAGGCCCCTTTCCCTTCGCAAGGACGGACGCCCCTCCTAGCAATGCACTGCTAGCCGACGTGCCATGCGCTGGACCCTGCCTTGACACACGCAGCGTGAGGGCGAGAGATCCAAAGCTTGTGCAGCCACTGACGTCTGCCGGTGGCCAGCCCTTAGAAGACTCTGCGATGCGGTGAAGCGGCACCTTGCCTTTCCCCGCTTGCCCCTTACATCTCGTACACACTCTGAAAGCTTTTCTTGGCGTTCTCATACATCGCTTGGTAGTGGTCCTGGATAAAGTGGAGCTCCTTCGACAGAGTGTAAAGAACTGTGTACACAACCTCCGTCCAGGGTAGTTTCGCGATGTCATCGAAAAAGGAGCCAATGATCTCTGTCGCTGCGGCCAAGTAGTCAAGCGCGCGTAAGTGTTTCATGCTGCTTGGATACTGCAAAGACCTCCGCAGCGCTGCGGTCTCCTCCCAATCAAACGGGAGCCTCGGCTCTGGATACCTGAGGCAAAACGAAGCGTCGTCGAAGCCACGGCCGACGTAGCCAGGCAATGGTTCCACTTGTATGGACGCCGTGTCGTCCCGTTGCTTGGCTGGGTCACCCCTGTAGAGTCGTCCAAAGCAGGCGTTGACATGTGACTCGGGGATCTCTGGGTCATCATATGCCTCGTCGTCTTCCTCCTCGACCCACGTAGTGCTCACCGTGCGTCTTTTCTGTGATTCGCGCAGGAGATGGTCCAGAGCGGAGTCGCTGTTGGACCCATCAACGCCCGCATCGCCGTAACGGGCAACGACTCCACCGGTTTCAGCGCAGTCCTTGTGCGTCACAGGCTCGTCATTGGCACCCGCACGCGTGGAAGGCTTCCGGGAACCAGACCCAGCAGCTATCGACGGATCACTGTCCATACCTGGCGCGGATTCCGCGTGAAAGGAGACAGGTCCCAGGGGGTCCTTTCCTTGGCTTACTCGCCGTTGCGCGACAGGGGTCCGCGAGCTCGAGGCTTCACCGGTGGAAGTAACAAAGCCGTTGTTGGAAGGCATCTCCGTATCAGAAATGGTTGTGGCCTGAGTGCCTTCAGCAGTAGGACCTGCGGCCGGTACGACAGCGCGCTCCGCAACCGGACGCGAAAGCGCACGCAGGCGGGCGATGGTGGCACCCAGTAGAGATCTTTCGGACGAAGCCCTGGCATCACTTGCTGCCTGGGTGTGTTGACTGGTGCCGTCCGACACGAGAAACTCAGGCTGGTTGGCAGGAGGCCGAGGAGGCTCGCCACGCTGAATGTCTTCCGAAGTGCCCGTCACGGGAACGATAGGCTTGGTACTACCGGGTAGTGCTGTCTGAGTGGGTTGGGCAGTAGGACTGGTGGCTGGCACCTCAGCACGCGTTACAACAGGACGCGACAGCGCACGCAGGCTGGCGGTGCTGACTTCTCTCTCCAGCGGTGCTTGGGGTGGCGCTTTGGCAGCCACTGCTTGTTCGGTGAGCGGAGTGGCGGCGCTGTCCGCCAGCACTACAATAGGACTCGCAACTCGACACGACAGTGCGTGCAGGCTGGCGGTGGTGGCATCCTTCTTCAGTGGTGCTAGGGGTGGCGCTTCTGTGGTCACTGTCGGCTGGGTGGGCGGGGTGGTACGATTGGTAGTTGGTGGCGCGGCTGGCTTTGCAAGCGGAGGCGAAAGTGCGCGCAGGCTGGCGATACTGGGGCCCAACAGGGGTGTTTCAGGTGGCGTTTGAGCGGCACGTATTGGTTGCGCGGGCTTGGCGGTGGGGCTGCTCGTGGGTATCGCACTTGGTCTGACAGGAGGATGAGGTGCAGAACGCTGACCGTTGGCTGCTTTGTGCGTCACGGGAGCGGCAGGCTGGGCGGTGACGTCCGTCTTCACGGGAGATGGGCAGTCGTTTGCGTGGGCGGGCTCCAGCTTCAGCTCAGAGGCAGAGGAGTAGAGGTCCGACTGCTTCGACATGTCCGTCTTACAGTCTCCTTGCATGGTTGAGGTGGCGCCAGGTCTCTTAAGTTCTCGAGATGCAGCAGGTGAGCGTGACTGTTGCAGGGGGTTCCCGGCAGCGCCGTTTCCAGCATCACCACCGTCCTCAGGAGAGTCACCGCAACAGCAGCACAAGGCTGCGCAGGCGCAACATCCTGTTTCACCGTCCTTCTGGGCGCCGTCGTCGGCGAAGCAGCAAGCCTTCTTTCGGCGGCAGCACACCACACCAACAACGATGGCAGCAATCACGGCAAGCAGCCCAACGCCAAGACCGAGGGAGAGTCCTAGAATGAGAGGCAGATTGCTCTTAACACCCTCGTCCGCCGTATCCACATCACCCCACAGCACCTCGTAGTCGCCCACCTCTCGTGAACCACTCGCCTTCGCTGGGGTAGCCAAGGTGAACGTTTGCTCTTCCACGCCGTTCCCAGTCACCAGGTCACAGGTCAGCTCACCAAGAATGTTGGCCACGCACGCGGCGAAGCGCGAACTAACACGCCCTAGACGCAGCCACAACCTCGCCGCCAGCCCGCACCACCACCACGTCCTTGTGCTGCGTGTCCTGCGAGAGCACCTGCGCTGTTGCACTCGACAGGTCGCGAGCCCTCCCGTTGGGGGTCACGCACTCCTCAGCCGTCCGGTTGAACACAAACACACCCTTCAGCGGCACCACTTTGCCCGACGTGCTCACCTGCACTTTGTTGGCGCTCATCAGAGAGTACCGCACGGAGCCACCGGACGAGGTTGTAGGCAGCATGATGTCGCTGGAGGGCGTTTGGAACAGCTGGACGTTCGCATCACAGGACGCCCCCTGGAACTCAGGCGTGGCTCCAGCGCACTCAGTTGGCTAGGGTAGAAAATGCGCCGTTTGTACGTTCTTTTGGAATGCGCAGTAGCCATTGCAGCTACCTTGTATCGCGCGGCTGACATCCACCACGGACGAGCCACCCGCTCCTCCGTACGCCGATACACGGCCCGTCAATGAATTGGGAGAATCAACCGTGATGCTCACAGACACATCCGCGGAGCCACTCCCCGCAGCCCCCGTCACCGTTTGCTACTGGCCACCGAGGGACACAACCGAAGTCACCACAGGCTCATCAAAGGACAGGTTGCACATGTCGTACGGCGTTTGTAGAGCGCCAATGATGGTGAAGTAGAGGAGTGCATCATTGCCGTTACAGCCGTTCGTGCCTCGTGTGCTCTGACCAGTGTACACTGCCTGGAACATACCCGTTGGACTGCAGAGCTGGGGATCACCGTTTCGGGCGGCAGCCACGGTACCCGTGCCGCACACGCGCACGTCACTGTTGGGGTCCCCACAGATGGAAATTGTCGAAATACTTCCAAACGTGTTAACCCACTTGTACTGGGTTGCGCTGTTCAGAAAGGTGACGTCTATGGAGTAGTGCCGGGCATTCGGGTCGTCGATCACAGGAGAGCAAAGTGACACGTAGTCCCCACTCGATGGAACATCTTGTTCCTCAACAACCCCCTCCATAGTGATGGTGTTGGCTGTGACGTTGGACGGCACACTGAGGGTGGCGCCTGCCGGCTCGTCCATGACGACCGTGTGCTGCACGAGGCAGTCCCCTGCTTTTTTACAGTAGATTATCATTGTGTGCCGGTCAGCAGGGGAGAGCGTGACGGGAGCGGCGTCGGCACCTCTAGGACAGATGCTCGTGGCATCCGTGCTCTGCGCTTTGACGTTGGATGTCAGCAGTGTCAGGAGAGCGGTGCAGCAGAGTGCAGCACTGCAGAGAGGAAGCTGCGCGGGGACATGAGGACGCACGAAGGAGTGTGGAAGTTGTAACACAAATTGCAAGAGCCCTAAGGTACGTTCACTTGGACAAAAATAGTCACTGTTATGGGTGTGAATGGTGGAGTGACGCGGTTAGACACACGGCCTCTCGTGCAGCGGCGCGGGTTGTTGCGTATGGAGGCAGGCTTGAAAGCGGAAAACGGGAATGGCTGGGGGGTTGAGTGCCCGCTTATGCTCTCTTTTCTTCCGAGTGCAGAAGGCAGAGAGACAGCAACGAAAGGGAGAGGAGACGGTATTCGAAATGGAAACAAGGGAGAAGGAGGCGCACTGGGAGTCAGACATCTGGCAGTGGAACTCAAAGCATACGACCATTCACATAAAACCACAGTGCGTGGCGTCTCTGCCCATAGCTGTCACAAGAAGTGAACTGAATCCTAGTGATATTGCATAAGCAACACAGACGAGGTAACCGGAAAACTTGTCGTTTTGGGAGAACACGTTAGCAGAGCGGTCGAAGAAAGGCGTCGAGCCCACACGGCAAAGTCTGAGACGAGTGACCAGGGAAGAACGGTAGGGTAGCGGTTGCTCTTCCACCCGTTAAACTGCCTGTATCTACGCTGCGGAGACCTTCACACGCAACGAACAGCCACACCCTCCTGATGCTGAAGAGAGCGATTATCGTCGCAGGTGCACGACGCGCGAAGGAACGGAGAAGAGTCGGAACTACGGGCTGGGATATGCAGGGAGTGCGGAAGCAGTTGTAGGGTATTTGGCGCACACGCAATGGAAGAAGAGCGAACATACTTTCGATCAAGCTCAAGACCGACAGGCACATGCGCCCATCGATCAGGCAGCGTGGCATCTCCTACGTGCTGTAGTACGCCGAGGGCAGCTGTCCAGCTTAGCGATTAACCTTGGAGTTACGTCAGCATCGCCACGAGAGCAAGTTGTGGGTGGCTGAAGAATTGAACAAAGCGCAATGGCAGCTGAGCCAGTAGCGCACTGGGATCACCGCTGGGATAAAGATAGCATGGCATAGTCGCTGATACTGGCGGTTGCGCTGCTTACGCTGGAGGAGCCGCTGTTCGCTTTGCTTCTCGGACGCCACAATCCTGGTGAGCGGTATATGGGTTATCACGGATTGCCCACGTGCCACAGACAGTGGCGCGTTGGAATGTGAGCAACCATGGGAGCAGGTGGTAACGACCAGCTTGAAGCAGATTCCTGGCACGTTGGGGCTGTGGTCCATCATCTCATCTAGGAGGAAAGGCTGCCAACGCATACGGTCTTTCTATGGTAGGTACAGAATGTACTTCGTTAAGAGGTTCGCATCCTATGATTCAATGGGGCGTATGTTTGTTTGAGCCCTCTGCCAAGTATTCATGCGTCTTCTTCCCCTCTCTTCCCTCGTATGCTCTGTCGGAAGAACTGCGTCAACGTTCGCGATGGCCTCCGTTCCTCATCCTTTTACGTGAAAGCCGGCTAAATCTACGAACACGCACAGACATGAACAGCGCTTGAGCAAACGTCCTGTTCACAACGTACTTTCTGTGAAGCGGCTGCTTCCCCGGCTCAAAGCTCCGTGGGCCGGGCACCTCTTGTACAGAGGACGCGCGTCTTGAGAAAGAATTCGACATTTCCGTCCCGTTGACCGACGGCTACGCTCCTTCGGCCTGTGGCCAGTGGGTGGCACGATCCAGTACCCTCCAGATACGAGGAATGTGCCTGCTGGCGCCACAGGTTTCCGTCCACTTCTGCTTTGCAGTCGTGGACGATGCCACCATGTGGACAGGAGAGAGGAAAAAAGGTAGTAACAAAGGGAGTCCAAAGATCCAGCGAGGCCCCTTAAGCTGCAGTTTGGATTTCTGTGGAGCTGTTCCTGAGCGTCGATGATTTCCGATCCGTCATGGTAAAGCCAACGATCTCTTTCAAAACAGGACACTCGTGTATGTCAATGTGTAGGAGGTCCTCTGCGGTGCGCGGAGTCCTCAACACTCTGCGTAAACGCGAGCAGCGTATCACGCTGCAGTGAGTCAACAGCGGGGAGCGTGCAAAGATGAGCTCATAAAGCAACTCGCATTCCGACACCTCAACTCTTCTCAGGTGCTGCCTGTTTGCCATTCCGTCGATCGTCTCGAGGGAGTGACATCTGTTAACGCTCACCTCTACCAGTGGCACCGCACTTTTGACATTAATGGAGACCAGCTTTGGGCAATCAGAGAAGACGAGCCTCTTGAGACATGAGAGAACCGAGAGGTCATCCAAGGCAATCACCTCTGGGCACCACACCACCTCAAGTACCTCCAACTTCGACAGAGGGAAGCAATCAAGATGAGTCAATTCACAGAATAACATCTCCAAGTTTGTTAACGTCTTCACCCACGGAAACTTAGACGGAAAGGACAGGTGTGCTTCGCTGTCCTTTGCGTCCTTCACCGCGATGCAATCCCAGGCGTGGAGAAGGTTAGGCTCATTAATCGCCAGCGCCCGCAACGCGGTAAGGGATTCTCCACCATCAACACGGCCCAGCTGCGGACAAGCATTAACAGTTAGGGATTCCAGCGCAGAGCAACCCGTCACGTCTAACACAGCGAGTCTTCGGCAATCCTGTAGTCGTAGCTCGGCCAAGTAACGCTTGTAACGCAACCCGTCCAAGGTGACGACCTGTCTACAACACACGGCAACTCTTTCCAGCCATTCGTTTGATCCGACATTGATGACTTCCACCGTGTTGCACCACCACACAGACATTGCACTCAGCGCGGGAAGGCAACTGAGGTCTAATACTTGTGGCAAGCCCTGGCACTCTTCTACGTGGAGAGAGACGAGATCACGGAGCGAGTACAAAGAAACCCAGTCCTGGATAAGAGTGCCATGGGAAAGATGAAGGTTTCGGATGCCCTGCAGATGCAAACTGCAGGGGTGCTCTAGTGTGTCCCCGAAGCCGCCGAAACGACCGCCAGCGAAAGTGGTGAGACGGGGAGAGATCGTAAAGTTAGGGTTGGAAGGAAAGTGTGGTAAGAAAAGGATTTCCAAGGACGGTAAACTGAAAAGTAACTCTCCCGAGACGATTTGGTGGGAGAGCCAATTCGGACCGAATGCGAAAAAACTCAGCAACCCCTGTAAAGAGGACAAGTTGTTCTTTACGTTGAACAGGAACGCCGTTCCAGGGTTCAACAGGGCGAGTGAAGCCACGTTGCAAAATGGAAACGCAGCAGACAAATCAAAGTTGTTCTCAATAGCACCTTCGAGAACAAGTGACAGCGAACACTTGCGATTCGCGTTCCTCTGAAGCCACCAGAAGACCGGCTGACATCCACCGCTGCGCCACACAGAGCAGGAAAGCTCGTGACACGAGAAAGGTTTCCGTGAGTGTGGCACGTGATAGTCTTTCATGCTTAGAAGTTCATTTCCGTTGAGGTGATTCGGGAACAGGGCATCCCGCCTCGCAGGAAAGAAGCGCAGTGATGCGCTGGAGCCGTATCGCAGACCGAAAGGTGTTTCTTCCGACGCAAGCCTGGCAGCGGGCGATGCGAAAGCCAGAGCGAACGGAACGGCGTCCTTGGTGCCACCGAAGGTACACATCATGCAAAACACAAAGGACGACATGACCAGACTAGAGCAAATCTAGCAGTGCATAGCAAAAGGAAGGGGTGCCTACGAGGAGAAAAGGGGAACCAAGAGCGCACGGGTTGGCGACACAGCTGAAACGGAATAACGTCAAGCGATGACGCGACCTTGCTCAGACAGCCGCACAAGGCAGTTGTGAGGTGACAACCCTTTTCTCAGTGCAATTCGCGTTACAGTAACAGGAGGAGCTGTGGCTAGTTGAATGAGAGTTTTACCAAAAAGAAAAAGAAAAACACTCGGCCAGTCAAACTGCTCTACTGGATAACCGCTGTTAGGCCCTTGGCATTTCCTGACCGCGCAAAAGGCGACGTATGACTGCCCTCCCGGAGAGAAATACTGGAACGCAGAGATACAGAGACATGCAGTACTCTTCTTGACGGTGTGCCTTGCTATGAGTGGTAATAATCACTTCAGTGAGTTTGGTATCACCGCATCGGTGTGTGAGAGCGCAGTTTGCACAAACTGGCGGATAAAACAGACAAACAGAAGCGGACAAGGGTTTAGAGAGCTCAAGACGGGCGCTGCGCACAAGACAAACAGCTGGGCGATCTTTGCGATGTTGCCGACGACCCAACCATGGAAAGCTCAGAGAATGCGACCAAAAAGAAAGGCCTCCTTGCGTGGGGTCGACACGCTCGACTCGGTATGTGATGGCATCGTTGCCCTTTGGAGCGCACGACTGACCTTTTTACTGATTCTCTGGTGGACAACACAGAGCCTTCTGCACTCGATGAGGTGTTTGCGCGTCCCTTCTTTGGCGACGGCCTGCAGAGAAGCGCCGAAGCCACCGCCTTGCAAGGAGTCCTCTAGGCGCCACAGCGAGTGCTAGGAAGCCTAGGACACGCTGCCACAACGGCGACCAGCCCAGCCGCGGTAAGGTTCACGTCCACATCGGTAAGATTCATGCATTCCGTGAGACAAAAACTCTTGAGACACCGACATGCTGCGAGTCCGCTCAGTGTCGTCAATGCGCGACAACTGGAAATCTTGCAGTCCAACAGTGAGGAAGAACATCCGTGCAGACGTAGCACTCGGAGTTTGCCACAAACCTGCACGTGCAATGAGTGCAGCGCAGGGAGGCCCTCGACACCTTTGATGTCATTCATCTTTTCCATATTGGACACATGCAGTGACTCAAGGGTGGTAAGTTGGCTAACGTCCAAAGAAACGATGGACGGGCAAAGGGCCACCGTGAAATGTGTCAGTGAATGAGTGGCGAGGCCTTTAATTTGGGATAGTTTTGAGAAGTCTTCAATGGTAAGTGTTCTCAGTGATGGAATTCCCTCAGTGTTCAGCACGTTAACGTCGCCACAGCGAGCCAGCTCAAGGCCACGCACAGTGGAACGCCACGGTGAGCCTTCGAACTCGGCCAACAGCGAATTTGTGCGCTCCTTCTTGGTTACCCATCCACAACGCAGTGCGCTAGTTCCATGGAGGGCCACATCACGGAGCCCGTTATGCCCTTGCAGTCCCTCGATGGAACGCAGCCTGCGGCACGTCTCCACTCGTAGCGTCACCATCGAGGCTGTTCCCGTCACCGTAAAGGCTGTGAGGGATTCGCATTCGCACAGCTCCAGCACTCTCAGTTGTCTCCGATTAGCAAGACCGGAAAAGGTCGCGATCGCCTTGCAGTCTTTCATGGTAACCGATTGAAGACCTTCGCATCCTTCCACGCAGACTTCGAGCAGTTTTGTACAGCTGTTCACAGAAAGCACACGAAGACGCGTCAAGTTTTGCAAAGAGAGACGCGTGAGCCCGTTACATTCTGATAGCTTGAGGTATTCGATTTTGAGACCGGACGCGCAGAGGGCTGACCAGTCCACGATATTTCTACAGTTTTCAAGGACCAGGCACCTCAAACTCTGAACAGCGAGAACCGCTGAAAGAGAACGCAAGTCCCGGCACCTGTGCAAAACAAGCGTTTCGACTCTTGGGCATCCGCTGAACGCTTTTTCGCTCTGCAGCCCACTCTTAATACGCCAGAAACCCAGTATGCGAAGATGGGGTGCCTTCGACAATTCTTCAATGTGTTGAATGGCACCCTCCTGACCGTCTTTCCAGTGAAAGAGCGCGCACTGGGTACGTTGCGTCAGCGGCAGCTGTTGCCGCACATCCACACGGCAAGAGGTATCGCAGTCAGTAAACACGAGGGCTTCGCTCTTCTCTGAAGACTCGCTCTGTTGGGAAGTGCAAGGACGAGTGTATTCGTCCGCGGTGTAAGCCACAACAGAGAGATCCGCAGCGTCTGTGAGCGGGCAACGCGCCAGCCACCAAAGCAGTGCGGGAGGAGGGCATTCGATCTCGTTGTAAAGATGCACCTCGTGAAATTTTGGGCGTGGCACTCGGTCCTCTGCCGACCCGCAGAAGTAGGCAAGCTCGTCCTTGAGCAGCTCAGCTAGCCTTGAAGGGATATCAATGTCACAAAGATTTTCTCGTTTGCAGAGCATTACCTCACAGATAGGGGCCGTCACTGGACCATACCGAAGTCCAGATCCCCTTGACTCAGCGAATATTCGAAACGACGGAGAAGCGAAGGCTAGCGCAAATGGGAGATTGCGATCGTCCTTGGCGAACGAGCAAACAGAAGAGAACAGTGCCATCTCACAGCTGCACGTTCAATAGGGTTGGGTCTTCCAAGGTGTACCAGTTTTCCGTGATCAGAGGCGAACACCTTTTCCAGCAAAAATGATCAAAATGCTAAGCTGTCGAGGACTTCTGACAGAAAAGCCTTCAGTTGAGAGACGGTGCCTTCATCAAAGGTATTCTTGGACGGTGGAAGAGGTTTGTGCGGCGAGAAAGTGAGCTATTTAGAAAGGGGGAATTCTCCGTGAGCGGTTAACGAAGCTTTCGCTTGAAGTCCTTCTGTTGCCCCGCTGCCACCAAGAGGTGCATGTGACGCTGTTGCGCCATCCGCGCACCGTCGGGGAGACCCGCTCACGTTCGCACGGAGGCGCATGCGGAAGGTTGGGAGCCCAAAAGCGATGTCACGACGCGAAGATGATGGGTATGACTTCTGTTTTTGTCTTGTTCTAAGTTAGAAGAGGCACATCGATTCCCGTTACCACGATTTTGAGGTTGACAGGGCTACAGGAGGAGAGCAGAAAGGTGCCACCGGGGCAGCAGGCAAGGCTGCCAGAGCAACGTCTCTCCCCCCCCCCCCACACACACACACACACTCTTTTCCTCGAACAACTTTTTAGAGGGAAGGAGGAACCACACCCTAGGCTGTCGCCCGCCCAAGGGGGCTTTCACACGAGTGACCCCGAAGAAAGCCACTCGCATACAACCCAAGCGCTGTAGCCAGGAAAAGCCACGGCACCTTCCGACAAACTAGTTTTCAAAGTGCTCTGCGTCGGCCTTTCCCAGCACGAACGCCACCAACCTCTCGAGCTCAGTTGGGCAGCTACGGCCGCGGCGTCGGGGAATGAGCACCCTGGCAATGAAGGTTCGACGTACTGGTGGCTGCCCCCACAAACTCTCAACCGCTTTCCCCAGCCGAGAGGTTTTGGGCTGCGAGGCCTTGCTTGGACTCCAACTGCGCCAGGCAAAAGAGAGCGCACCCGCAGTGCACTTTTTGAACGCTGCCGTTCCCCATCAGTAACGATACAAGTTTTCCAAGCACTTGACGAAGGCAGTCCCTCACAACTCCACGCCCACCTTTCCCCTCGCCTTAGAGTCCCTTTTTGAACGCACACACGCGCACAGCAAAGCCACGGGAGGCCCAAATTGAGGGACAAATCAGCGATCCCCATTTCTTTGAGCACCAAGCAAAGAAAGTCCCAGAGGTCCTCCATGAAAGGTGGACACCAGTTCTCCACAGGGAGCCACTGTACCAGTCCCCCTTTCCTTGTCTTCAGCCGGCGCCCTGGACGACTTGATAGAGGAATAGTGTTAGCCCTGTTTTGCCCCACACCACGGCGGAGAGAAACAGCAGCAGCACTCTGCCATAACGACCCCTCTGCTGCGAGCATCTGCTGGTCGTGCGGAAAAAACGAACATAGAGGCGTGTCTGGTTGGAAATGGAAACGCGCTCCATGAAGGAATGCCGTTTAAAAGGTTGGCGTAAGTTGGAATGGGTGCTTTTGCACCTGGCTTTCCGTTCTCGTTCCTCCTTCCGGCTACCCACCCCTTTGTATGTCCTATTCCACTTCCCTCCAAGAGGAAATCGGTGAGGACACCTTTAAAGTGTGTTCGTGGAGGTGGCGCGGTGTTGGGAAAGTCTGCGGCGCGTATCCTTGAGCACGCGCGTTTTGCTTCCCCTTCCCCCGAGACACATATACAACTCATTTGCCACATTCTCAAATGAATGGCTGGCGGAGAAGAAGAGGAAGGGAGAGTCAACTGAAAAATACCCACGTAGCGCAGCAGCGTGTTTGCCACCCACGCGCGTTTCGAGAGGCCATAGGGCTGAGGAATCAGACTCTTGGAGGTCAACGGGCCGCTGGCCCAAGAAGATCGCCACGCGAACGATGGAAAGGCGGCCAAAGCTACTTCTCATATGTTGCTGCGGGTTCAGCTCGTCCAGGGAACCGCTATTTCCTTTGCGTTTGCGGCGGTGCTCGGCTGCGTCAGGGCGGGGAAAAGGCACACAAAAGAGGGGCGAGGGTACTCCAACGGGTCGGCATGCGGCGGCCTTGGGGGATCGTGCGTGGAGGAATGGGGCGGCGGTCGCTACCGGTGGCGGTTCCGGTTTTGCCTGGCAGAAACCCACCTCCGTTCTTTCTTGTGGCTGTTCCCTCGTTTCCTTGGATTCTCTTCTTCCGACGGTTCTTGAATATCACTAAGGAATCCCTGCGGATTGTTGGGGCAGTGAGGGCCCACCTCCGTTTTGGAGTCCCATGCCGCCTCGGGGATGGAAGCTTGCGCGAGCCTCTTACTCCCTGGCGTTTGCGTATTTCGGTGAAAACATGTGAGGTGCTCGTAAAAAAAAGCTTTCTATGGTTGACGCGTTGGGCGGCTATGTCAGTTACTCTTTGTAGACTTTCGGTCGGAGAGAGTTGTGCATTCTTTTGCGCGTTGGCACCGTGATTTTCGCTGTGGCCCATTTCGCGCTCTGCGGAATGAACCCTTCCGGATTATTACTGCGATATCTGCGTCTTTTGGCGAGGATCGTGTGTTTCCGATCTCCGTGGTCTTAACCTGGGGTGGAGTGGGAGTAGGGTGACCTCGAAGGGTGGGGCTTGGCGTGCCGATCCTACTCGGCGTGGTCTCTCGATGTTGGAGCGCCATCCGCTTCGCCAAGATTATCGGCTTTTGGCATTCGGGGGTGCCGGAAGGAGGGAGGGGGAAAGGGGGGGGGGGGGGACTCGGATAGGATCCCAATGCGAGGGGCAGGGTTCATCTGCGTCTCCGCCGTCCCCGCGCGGTCACTGATACCCCTCTTCCGCAGGGTACCCGCCCACCCCACCCCCACGCACGCAGGCGGCGAGTATCCGTCCGCCCTCCGGATGGCTTCACCCCCTCGCGGAACTGCTCTGAGTTGACCTGCGATCACTTTCACAATACCCAAAAAGGAAATGAAAAGAGACATTGTAGCGCACAAATTGACAACCTCCGTCCCACACGAAGCAGAGTACTTGATGTGGGCTTCGGGACATATCCTGCAAATCGCTTAGTCACCAAAGCCCCACCGTCCACGGGCAGAGACGACAATGCTGCTTCGGCCACTTGGTTCCTATTTGGTGAATATGCGCTCTTGCTTTCCTTCTTTCCCAGACGCTTCTGAGACTTGTTTGCTTCTAGAACCTTCGCATCCCCTAGATTTATTAAACTGCCGCAGTTGCGACGCACACCTGAAGGCAGGGCTAGTAGACGGACACGTGTGAGTTCTTGCCTCTTTCTTTTTTTTTTCGGAGGAGAGAAGGCGTCACGGCGTTGCACATAGAAATTCTTTCTTAATTTCTTCCCTAGACTTGTTTACAGTTGTGAAAATCTTTCTTCCGCCAGAGAGATCACTATCCCGAACGAGGAACTCCTTTGGCCCAGAACTCGCCAGCGCAGTAGCTCTTGTGGTTTTCTGAAAAATATTTCTGCTCTTACTCAGCGACTGCTATTCTCACAGTGCAACTTTCCAGCAAACAAGCTAACAAACAGGTGAAAAGATGGACTCCCCCAAGAAAGCCTCTGTGAAGCATTTAGAATTTCAGCTCCAAAGGGAAAAGCAGCTAACGAAGGAGTTGGAGGAAAAGTGCAAGGTGTTCCATGCTCAAATAGCTCAGCTCGAACAAGATAAAGCAGAGCTTCGGCGAGAGAAAGTTCAACTCGCCGATGAAGCAAAGAAGGGCTCCCGGTACGAGGACAGAATCCACTTTCTCCAGAAAGAACTGGAAGCTAAAGAGGCGATAATTACACAGGAACGGGCAAAGGCAACGGAGGCGCGCGCTGAAACAGAGGACGTGCGCTTCAATGCCAACGCATCCATAGCCTCGTGGAAACAAGCAGAGGAGCAATGGATCGCGGAGCAGTCTGCGCTGAGTGAAACGATTGCTGAACAGAAGGAGCAGCTTACCACGCTGACACAAAAGGGTGAGAAAGCAGAGCGCGATTTTGCGGAATTGCAGCGGGCCCTGCAGAAGGAACGGGAACGCTGCGCCAAAATTGACGGCGACAGGGAAAAGCTCGAAAGAGAACTCAAGACGATGCACGAAAAAATCGAGCGGTCTCAAAATTACACGTTCGATTTGGAACAAAAAATTTACAACCTCGATTTGGCTGGGGAAAAGCAGAAGGAAGCCCTGTGTCTCAAGGACACTGAAATCAAAACGCTGGAGGCCAAAATTGCCAAGCACATGGCGACAGAGGAGAGGATGGAGCAGACCATCAATTCGCTGAACGACAAAATTAACGCCGCCAAGATGGTTAATCTCGAAGGAAAGGGAGAGAATGAAAAGCTGTTGTGCGACCTCGCCGATGCCCGCAAAGAAAAGCAGCGCCTCGACATGCAGGTGGAAAGCCTGAAGCGCGACCTTGACTTTGCCTCACAGAAAAACGTGACACTACAGAGAACGTTCGACGAATTACGTGAAAAGCACAGCGTTCAACAGGAGGCCCTCAAGGAGAAAAACGTGGAGGTCAGAAAGCACGAGCTAACCATCAGCCAGCTGACGATGGACCTGAAGAGACTGGAAAGCTCCACCAGCGAAGGCGGGTTTCGTTGCGCTGCGTTGGAGACGGAAATTTCCAACCTCAAGGACGAGGCGAAAAAATTACAATGCCTTTATGAGCAAACCGTTGACGAGAAAAATTCCACGTTGGAAGAGGTGAAGACCCTCAAAGCAGCCATTAACAAACAGGATGAAGAAATGGTCCTCGTACGATCTCAGATGGAGGAACGGGAGACGGCCGTGCAAAAGGAGCTGGAGAACTGGTCGCGAGAGGTGAAGCAGCGGCAAGACATCATTCAAGAATTGACTGAGCAGCTAGGTGCCACTACAGAAAAGAATGCCCTTTACCACGGAAAAATACTAGAAGAGTCTGAGATCACGGCCAAAATGCGTCACGACATCCAGAACCTTCGCGGAATTATTTTTCAGAAAGAAAGTGACATCGCTTTTCTCACTGCCGAGTCCCAGAAGAAGACATTCGCACTGGAGGCTATGGAGGCAAGCGCTGATGAGGCCTACTGCTTTCTGCATGCAGTGTTGGCAGCTTTGCGCGCTGCAGAGCTGCACTCGGCGAAACAGGAGGAAATTTTGTGTGAGCAAGGGAGTCAGTTGCAAGAACTTGCTGCGACGAAAGCATCCCTGCAGGCCGGGCTGACCGAAGCCGAGGAGCGAATCCAGGGTTTGGTTATCTCGATGAAGACCCTTGAGGAATCCCTGTCGGAGAAAGAGGCGCGTCGTCTGTCGTCTGCGGAGAAAAGGACGACGGAGCAGGAACGGAACGCACTGTTGACTTCGCAGCTTGCGGAGCTGCAATCCCAGCTCCAAACCGCTGAAGCGCGTGTCCGATCCGAGAGCGCTGCTCATGATGCACAAATGTCCTTTTTATTTTCGCATCTTGAAAAAGTCGCAGACAGCGGCCTAGGTAGCGTATTTCAGATTGCAGAAGAGTGGTGGGAGGCAAAGCATGAACTCGTCATGTCCTTGTCTGACTCTCTTAGCCGGTCACTCCGCTCTGTAGCCGCAAATCTTGTCGCGGAAAGAGATGGTGCCGAGAGGCGGGCAAAAGAACTGGCCGCATTCGTGGAGGAGGTGAAGGCGTCGAGTAACCGAAAAGATATTTCCCTCGCTGAAAAGCATGAAGCCCAACAGGTGAAAATCCACGCCTTGGAAAAGCAGCTTCAGGCTATCACCAAGGAAAAAGAACAGGTTTCTTTTCAACTTACCACACTTCTTACCCGCTTTGAGAGCGAGCAAAAATCGTCCGACCGCTTGCGGCAAGAAACTGACGCGGTACTGAAGGAGGAACGTGCGCAGCGGGAGGCTGCCGAGAAGCAGTGTCGCAAGCTTCGGGATGGCCTTGAGTACGAAATAAAGCGTAAGTGTGAATATAAAAACGCGCTGGAGGAGGTGAAGAAACTCCGTGAGGAGGCTGAGAAGAATCGGATGAAAGAAAAAGAAATGGCTGCCGAGGCAATTGAGAAGGTCAATACCGAGGTGAACTACTGGGTGACGTGCTTCGACAAGCTGAAAACTATTGCGGAGAAATGCCGTCGTAACGGCACTCACGTTCCCTCCGTGGATCCTGACACCCTTCGCCGCCTAGAGGCAGCTCGGAGGCACCTTCCACCAGAGCAAGTCGCCACCACCCTGAAGGAGCAGTCTCCGAATTTACAAGTTGGCGGACCTGCTGACCACCAAAAACTGAAACGAAATCGGGTGGAGTTTCAGGACTAGCTTTTTCTTTTTTTTCTACAAAGACGAAGGCACTTGTAATTCCCCCAAAAGAAAAAGTTTTCTCGCATGACTAGCAGCAGTCACGTCCCGCCTTTGACATTCTCAGCTTTCCGTACGTATCGAGGAAGCTGTCAGCACCGTTCCCACCAAGTTGTCTTCCGTTAGAGGATTGGCTCACTTTTTTTTTTTCGCTCTCCAGATTTCGGATGGAAAGAGGGTTGGCCCGTTTCTCCTTTTCCTTTTGCCGGTATCCATTTTTTTTTTTCGTTTTGTTTTTTCATTCAACAGGTTGAGTGATGCTTCCTCTGACCTTTCACCTTGCATCGCTACCTTGTCTTGTACCGTCGCTAACCGTAGGACTCTCCCAGGCGTCCAAGGTGACTCCCACCGAGTCTAATCGAACCGTCAATTCAGCATTCTTTTGTCAGCAGCTGTAACCCACGAACATGTGCCGGAAGCGCTGCCCTTAGCTCTGCAAAATGTACACACACTCACTATAGATCTTTTTCCCCTTGTACTTCACTGTCACGTACATTTCGAAAAGAAAAGTGACGACGCAAACAAACCAATGAATGAAATGGAGAAATATGAACAGAGGCTGTTTTGTGGAATCATGCGCTCGTGTGTTTACAGGCTGCGTTTTGAGAAACCTGATTCGCTAGATCATTGGTCGTGCAAGTCGCAAGAGGAGTTGGCAGAGAGCCCAGTCGAATTCACTGTGCTTTCTGTGCTACTGGTATACAAAATCTGATGTCGATCACCTCGTAACACCACCACGGATGATGGGATCCGTTGAACTTGCCGTGTTTCTCCCACTCTGTATTTGGTTAGCTTTTCTCTTGCTTGCGTTTACCTCGTCTACTTGTTTCCTCCGTGTTGGTACCATGACCTGGCAAAGAGTAGTTGTTTGGAACTAGGGCAGAAACGCAATCTATTCTTCCCACAGTCGCGATATGCTTAGGTGCTGCGCTGTACGACTGAAAGCGCGCATAAACGCATTTAACCCATGGAAGCACCGACCTGCTGGCTTGCACCTTAACGGGCGCCCGCAAATGACGAATCCTAATTACTTTCGTGGAAACTACAAACGAAAGAATCCTGACGATCCTACCCAGCTGTTGAAGCCAAGCCATGTTCTCGTCAAGCGCTGCCCAAATTGCAAACGCACTCGCTTCGTTAACCTGGCCGAGAGGGATCAGTTCCACACCTGCTGTGAGGGTGTACCCATGAAAGTCTTCACAAACATGCGCACCGTCATGGACGCGGAGCATAAGCTTGTTGTGGCTACTCGCCAATGGGATGTGGAGAACAGCCGACCATGGTCCAATCCGCACCGCCCGAAACCAAAGGGGCGTTCCAAACTGAAAAAGAAATGACCCTTACGGTACGTTTCTTGTGTGTTCCGCGTTTTCCTCGAGTCTATGCACTTGATAACCTTGAGACGAATGTGCGCGTCACCGCAGGAGTTTCTTTCCCATCACCGTGCATCGGCGTAGTCGATAGCGTGGCATCCGAAAGACTTTCAATGCGAATGCATCCCTTACAAAGGCGTGCGAGGTGATGGGCACCTTTAAGAAGCACGTAACCAGTTTCAATTAGTCCAACTTTGGCGGATGCCCTCGCGCTTTTGCAGACGGACAATCCTCACACCATAACTATCGCTTCCCAACACTTATCCAGCAGAGAAGGGTCGGAGGACACCAACGCCAACAAGAACAAGAAAGAAGCCTTCGTGATGAGGCAGAAGGCAACGCTTCGATACCTGCAAGCTGACACTGCTAAAGAATTCAAGTACTTAGTAACCAACATGTACCCTCTGCAGGCCCTCCCCAGGTGGGGATGTAACCAACGTCTTGCGGCTCATCATCTGTGTTGTGCATGTGCAAGCATGTGCACTCCCCACGCGGTGGAAATTAATTTACACACTTCCTCGCTCTCATCGCTCTTTTCTGGTGTTTGCTCTGGGCTATTTATCGATCTTCTCCTTCATCGCGTCGTGTTACGGATACGGAAAGTATACGTAAGTGGCAGAACAACCTCCTTTGTCTTTAGAAGAGAGAGAAAAAAAAGCAAAACACATTCAAGCCAAGACAAATACTTTCTGACACTCTTTCGTCTTTCGCCTTTCCAAGCCTCACAGCACGACTTTGACGTGATCACAGAGGAATTGAAGCATCTTCATTTGACGTGGTGAGCGTATTTCGCCCCTTGGCCTTGTCTGATCTGTCCGCGCGAGTGCTCGTGAACCATGGCAGCAAAAAAGGCCAAAGGCAAGGGAAAGTCGAAGGGAAAGAAGGGAAAGGACTCAGCTGCGCAAGCAGAGGAATTGCGACTGGCGCAACTCCGTCAGCTGGAGGCTGAAGCGGAAGAGTTCCAGGAGGCGGAGCGCAGACGCCGAGAGCGCGAAGAGCAAGAGGAGCGCATCAGTTTGGCGCGGGAGGAGCAGCTACGGCAGCTCCGTGACAAGGAGAAGCGCATCGATGAACTTAGCCAAAAGGTGAGTGAGATTGGTGCCACCCTGAAAGACGACCGCCTGTCCTACGAGAGCGAAATTGAACAGCTCTCTGTCTTGCGCGATTCGCTGCTGAATGAGGTGAGCTTGCTCAAGGCGGAGCACGAGGAGCAGCAACAGCTATTTGCGCGGGAGCGGCAATGCACCTACCTCGAGGTAGAGCGTCTCACTAAGGAATTGTCGGAGGTGAGGACGACATTTCATGAAGAAAAAGAAGCCCTGAGGGAACAGCTCCATGTGGCAAACGAGGCTGTAGAGGAGCAGCGGCAGAAGCTTGAAGAGGTTGTCGAAGAGAGGGATACCAGCATCCGCGACGACACACTGAAGATTCGGGGCTTGGAGCGGGAGCTGGAAAAGGCACTCACGATGAACGCCGCACTGCAGGAGGCGGTCCAGAGCCGTGAGACTGATGACAAGAAGAATGTTGCCCTTATGCAAATGCTCAACGCGCAAATTGAAGAGAACCGTCGGCACTTCGATGAGCAACTTGGCGACGAGCGAAGCTCTGTCATGCGAGCGCAGCAAGAGGTGGAGAGGCTGGAGAGCAAGTGCGCGAAGCTTCAGGAGGAGCTTGATGCTGCGCGGAACGAAGGCGCTGAGCTGAAGCTGCAGTCAGAAGGCGAGCTCAACCAATACCAGCAGCAGCTTGAACAGGTGAAGTTCGACTCGCAGTACCTGAATACCGAACTGGAGGCTATGCGACAACAGTGCGCCGAGTGCATGAAAAACACAGAGACCGCAAAAGCGGAAGCGGAAGCGGCTAACCGTGAGCTTTCGGTTGCTGCAGAGGCAATGGAGAAAAAGGTCGAAGCCCTTGAGGCGCTGCTGTACAAGAAGGATCGCGAGTACTACGACAAGGTTACCTTCATGAACGCACAGCTGGCGAACAACCGCACTGTGATTAGCCAACTGCAGAACACCCTTGCAGAAGAACGTGAGGGCCATGAGTGTGAGCTGGAGCGCCGCACAATGGATGTTCGGCGCACCCTTGACGAGCTGAAACAAACGAACGCCGTCGAAGTGCAGCGTTCGGCCGAGCACGCCACAACCGAAAAAGCACTTCTCGACGAGATCGCTGCCCTGAAGACTGAACTTTCCCGCGTTGGGGAGACCGCGCGTGCCAACGAAAAGAAGCTGGAGGGCGAGGTCCTCTCGAGAGATGACGAGATTAAGCGTCTTCGCGACCTCCTGGACGCACACTTCATCCCGCACCGCACAGACATAGAGGCGTGCAGGAACAGCGAAAAGGTGGACACCATTCTCGTTCTCCGTGAGCAGCTTGCAGAGAAGGAGCGGGAGTCCCGTTTACAGGAGCAGGCTGCAGCAGAGACGGAGGCTTGGCTCAAGTCCCGTCTTGCAAACCAGGCAGAGATCATCGAAGGCTTGCAGGCGAGCCTGAAGCAGGAGGAGTTAACCCGACTGGAGCAGGTGCGTTTCCTTGAGGACGAGGTCGCGCGCCTACGAAAGACACTGGAGATACACTACATCCCGTGCACCATGTAAATGACCAATGCGTAAGCGAAGGAAGGAGCGGAAAACAATGAAGGGTACCTGCAGACAGGTTGCTCGCCCTTTTCCCATCGTATTCTCAGGAGAAAATGCCTCCGTTTTCCCCCGTTTTCTTTCGCTTTCGAAACTCGTGCACTCGTAGACTTTTTTTTTTTGGAAACACAACGCTGCCGCAGCATTTCTTTCTTTGCTGCCCACATGTACACCATCTTTCACACGTCCTTGCTGTGCGTCGGTTGATTTCGACTGCCGATCCCCCCATTCCCCCGCCCTTGTGGGAACCAGGCCCACCATGCCCACCAAATACATTTGAGGGGAAACAGCACACATTCGAGGAATTCGTGCTGTTTCTACCTCGCTCTATCTTTGATGTTAATTTTCACTCTTTCGAGCATGTTTCTGTGTACCATCTGTCACTGTTGGACGTCTGTCGCCACCCAGTTTCCACCCTTCTCTCTTTTTTTTGATTAAAAAAACTGCCTTTCGATGTTTTTAGTTTTTTTCTTCCATTTTCACACACAAAATGAGAGGTCACTTCATGTCCTTGCTATCTTTGCACATTTCCTGAATCCATTGAACGAGCAACGAAATACTTTACTAAGCAGCTGGCAGAGGTGCGAAGGCACCCAGCTCGCAGCTTGATTTTCGCGCTTTTCCTGACTGGGAGAATCCTCGAACTGGAGCACGTACTTTGTCATCGGATGAAGGGATCCGTAAAAACGCGTCCGTGCTCGCACGAGTATTTTTTCCTACTGTGCATCTCCGTAAGTTCCACAGCTTTCCTGTGGTGTCACTCAGGAAGTGAGGGGACATGATGAACAAGCACGGGCACTCACACTCACGGCAACGACATGGATGTTGTTTTCTTTATCCTCTTTCACAGAGCATTTCAACCTCTCGCACGACTAGAAGGAAAGCAGTTTCAGATCCACGGGAGGCTCCTGTGTGCCAGACATAAGATTGTCGACAAATAGATACACTTGTGTCAATAGATAGACCCGCTTTTTTTTGTTTGTTTTGTTCTCGACCAACAAATTCACATAGTTTTGTTGGAAAGACGTACTATTGACTGCCTTCCAAAGTTGACAGACAATCAGTCGAGTACCATTCATCAGCCCCGGTTTTTTGCACCTCAGCAGGAGCTCGTCAGTACCCAGTCCCTTGTGCAAACCATGAGTGGAGACTGTGCAAAGCGTACCAAGACCACGGGCGTGTACGGCGCTGACCTGGTACCTGGGACGTATATCAAAACCCAGACAGGTGTTGTTCGTGGCGAGGAGCTTTTCAGCCGCCCAGATCTTGAGCGTCCTTGGCGGACAACAGATGCCCAACGGCACGCAACCACTGTTGCACTCAAGGAGAAGGAAATTGAGGAATTGATGCGGTTGTGCTCTAATTTGCGCACGGAGCTTGGAAACGCTAAAAGTGACACCCGTTTCGTTGAGTACGCGTTGACGGAGCAAATGAAGGCCCAAGCGGCCGAGAAGGATGCCACCATTGCAAGTCTGCAGGCGAAAACCGAGCAGCTAACCTCGGACGTCTCACGGGCGAAAGAGGATACGGAACACCAGATCCGTTTGCTGAAATCACAACATGAAAATGAGCTGCTTTCCACGAAGAACGAGGCCCGTCTTGCGACCGAGCGCTGCGCTGAGCTCGCGAAGGCCTACCAAAAGCAGGTGGAGGACATTAAAGCAACATCCGCACGAGAGGTGCAGTTCGTGGAAAGCCGCTTCACCTCACGCGCAGATGAGCTGACAGCCGAACTAAAGGCCGTTCGCGAGGCCACATCGGCAGCTGAAAAACATTACCAAGAGCAAATTACGGCTAACACAAACATGCTGAAGCGTGTTGAAGACGATTATAAGGAACGACTGAGAGCCTCGGAGCAACGTGTGGAGGAGCTGCGCAAGTCGCACGAAAGGGAGTTGGAAACGGAGCGCAAGGCGAAGCAGGAGGCCCTCGCAGAGACACATCGTTTGAAGGAGCAGCTGGCAACGACGATGGTGGACAAAGACGAAGTGGCTCAGCGATATAAATTGTGGAACAGCTACCTTCTTTCGTGCCTAGACAAGTTCCACGACAATTTCGTTGGATGCCTTCCTGAGCTTGCGGTCGACCCAGTGGATCCGCAGCTGCACGAGATTCCCTCCATTTACGCTCCAAGAATCATTCTCGAGGACCCCGAAGCAAAGGTGTGTGTGGAACGGATTGCGTACCGTGCGCTGCAGCTGAAGAAACTCTCCAACTTTTCTAAGCTGGGAGAGCAGTTGTCATCGGGGACTTCCTCTTCTGGTTCTGCGGGCGGCTTCGCCGCGCTAGAAACTGCCCTTGCGCGCGCTTCTGACCGACAGGAACGACTCAAAGCCGCTATCCGTGAGCTTTCTGACAAGGTGGGCGAGGCTGACACGGACATTGGCAATGCGCTGTCACGGCTGTACTTTTTCAGCGATAACTTGGAGAGCTCTATCGTGAACGCGTCTCGCACTGTCGGAGCTCCTAGGAAAAACGTGGTGTTTGCGTGCTTGTCCATCGCCAATGGCGAGAGCCTTTGGGCACATGACGCGGAAACGATGCGGACAGCCGTTACGCTGATGGAAAACAGTATCCGTTTGAAGATGAGCGAGTATGGGGCGTACGAATGCTACAGCGATGCCACGTCCATGCTCGTGGCCTTTGGCGACGCTGCTGCTGCCTGTCGATTCTGCACAGAATGTCAGGAGTGGCTGCTGCGGACGCCGTGGCCAGCAGCGCTGTTGAGGAACCCGCACTGTCGAGAGGAGATCCAAGCAGGCACGGTGCTCTACAGCGGTCTGCGTGTGTCCATGGCGCTGCACGCGGGGGAGTGCTTTGTGGAACCGTCCGGAGTACCCACCCCCGATGGCTCTTTTCGGGCCCACTACTACGGTCGTGCTGTCTCACAGATCTTGCACGTCTGCTCCCTCGCACAGGGCGGGCAGATCCTCGTGACGAAACCAGCGTGGGCACTCTGCCTCCAACGCCGAAACGACCTAGGCCAGCTTACGGTGGCGGAGCTGGGCCCCTACCCCATCATGTCGTTTAACAGTCAAACAGGCACACAGGAGAAGCAGTCGCTTGATCTTTACCAGGTCAGCCCGCAATCCCTCAGGGGACGCACTTTCAAGGCGACCTCAAAAATGGACCTTCCGTCCGTGTCCTCTCTGGCTGGAGCGCGGCGCTTTATTCTGTCGACGGAAATTGAGGTTTTGGCTGCCCGGCAGTCGTCGCTGAAGGAGGCAATGTCTCTGGTGCATTCAGAGTACAAAGCTGTCCAGGAGGAACTCACAGCGCTTCTGGCTCGCGGCCGTAGCAGCCGCTCCCAGTTTCATCTTCTTCCACCTCCAGAGATGGTCAACCAGATGAACGACTTGTACACTGTCATGGAAAAGGTGGCTGTCCGAGCGGAAGAGGTTCGCGCGGACCTCTCCCGCCTGGCAGCGATGCAGGAAGAGACAGAGGTGCAGCTGCGGGGCCTCAAGGACTATTTTGCGCAGCAGAACATGCGCGAGTCCCGTGAGGACGAGCTTCGCATTGAGTTGGATGTGGCGACGCAGCGTGTCGATGGAGCTATGCGCGAACTGCAGCTCAAGCATCGCAAAGAAACTGAAAAACTCCAGGCTGCTGTTCAAGAGCGAGATCAGATGATTCGAAAGCTCTGTCAGCGACTGGACTCGACCACTTCTGCTGCCTCCCCAGGAAGGGGTAGTTAGCCGTTGGAAACCTATGCCCCACAACATTGCTTTGCCCGTGCTCACCTGGACGATTCTGGTCAATCCTCTGCTGACCCTCACGACTCCGTTCTCCTCCAAGGAGTCCTTTCCAACAGTCACGTTATAGACGATATTTTGTGGCGCTTTCCTTCTCTTGTACAGAGACTGTGGTGAAGCGGGAACGCGAACCAAGCACTCGCGCCGAGTCGAACGGCGGTTCGTATTGCTTCAGACGTTACCTTTTTTTTTTTTTTTCACTACCACCATTTCATCCCATGGGCGCTGTACAAGTTCCACACAAAGAACAACAACAGCAATAACAGCAGCAACAACTACAACATAGATAAGTGAGCTAATGAGACCGCTCTGCCTCCTCGCGGTGCCGTCTTTGCCTTCACTCCAGTGTATTTTTAGATTTAGATCTACGTGGACGTGTACCCGCCTCAATGCCTTTTAAGTCGACTATA
This sequence comes from Herpetomonas samuelpessoai, assembly GCA_030849835.1. Taxonomy (NCBI): domain Eukaryota; phylum Euglenozoa; class Kinetoplastea; order Trypanosomatida; family Trypanosomatidae; genus Herpetomonas; species Herpetomonas samuelpessoai. The sequence goes on along the minus strand of JASAOC010002089.1, from coordinate 121,743 downwards.
CCCCTTTCGGGCTACCTCGCAAATAAGATCATGCCCAGGCGGAAAAGCTCTGTGTTTCTGGGCTGACACGAAGATTTTTATGGCACCGCCGCAATAAACACTCAGCAAGGCACGCCAGGTCATTCTACGGGTGAGAACCTCTTCCTGAGCTTCCTGTGTGCTGGTTTTACAGCGGTGTAGCCTATTCGTACACTTGGCGCTCGCTCACCCGCAGCTTTGTACCTCCATCTGATGTCCAACAGGCAGACCTCTTCCCTACCTGAGGATTGTCGGAATCCTCAATGTCATGCTCTTGTTCTGGTATCCTTGCCATTGTCGTTGCAATCCGACGTCACTATCCCCATTTACTTCCGCGTCCTGTTGTTGTTATCGTTGTTGTTGCAGAGGAGGAAGCAGTACTACTCCTTTTACTAGGATTTTTTAAAGGCGGCGGCGGTGAAAAAAGCGAATTCGTCTATCGTCCTCTGCTGCCATCCGTATAAACCTTGATCCTTATCTTCTGGGAGTCAGCGTGAATCCACAACCCGATTACCCCAACTAGTTCCATTGCTGTCCTTTTTTTTTTTTAGCAGTGCCGACCCGAAAGGCGACCGAGAGTTTCAGCTCCCAGTGAGCTGACGCACAGCAATTGCCCAAAAGAGGCAATCCCTGGTAGGCCTTGTAAGCAAACGCAGCAAGAGGTGAAAATTGGGGCATCACTAACATGGGCAATCTTTTGTCGAATGGGACTGTGACAGTGAGGCGTCATGAGTACGCCCACATCACAAATTCTAACACAAATGTGGTGAAGACTATTGTTGGCCCGCAGCGGTACAGGCTGTCTCTGTCGGAGTCCTGCACTTTTGGCCCAGAGCCGTTTGTTTCAATTCCATTCCAGTGCTACTGCGTTGTGGAGAACCCTGTGAAACACGCTGTTGGTGGTGACGGCCAACAGCCCATTTTGGATGAGTGGGGCCAGGCAGAGATCCGAATGGGGGATAAGGAGGTGCGAACGACGAATGTGCCGTTCCCCTTGTACCCAGGTGAGACCATCACCTCCAGCCGAGGGTCGCGTTTCCGGCCCATGACCGTAATCCCCGCCAACACCGGTCTCCACCTGCGCAGCGTCCTTGACTTTGTGGACGAGACCACAGGCAAGGTTGTTCATGCTGCCGAGGAATGGATGGAGGAGGGCCCGAAGGTTTACTTGCCGAGGACGTGGGTGGAGGAGGTTGGGCTGGTACCCGCCCACGTGATCGAGGCGGGGTGCGCGCTCCGGCTCCGGGCGACCAGTAACTTCACGGACCGCCACGGCAACGAACGAGTGGCAGGAGAAGAATGGCTTGTGAGGACTCCGGGCTCTTACCTGCCCGCCGTCCAGGAGCACGTGGTGGAGACTGTTACTGGTGTTGTCCTGCAGAAGGCCTGCGCACTGCAGCTGCGTGCCAAGCAGCGCTTCACGGACGTGTACGGTAAAGCTCGCAACGCAGGCGACATGTGGCTTGTGACGAGCAGCGAGGCGTCGGTTCACATCCCTGACGTCCATGAAGAAGTCATAAAAGTGGTCAACCGCTGTGTCCTCACAAGCAACCGGTACTGTGTTGTGCTGAATCCTGTCGGAGCTGACGGCCGCAATCGCTATGGCGAGCGCGAAGTTCGACGGGGCGAATGCAGCTTTTTCCTGAAGCCTGGTGAAGAGCTGCAGGGCGGCATACGGGATGTGGTGCCCGTCAGCCGCGGTGACGCTCTCCTGCTCAAGGCCCTCGAGCCGGTGGAGGTCGGCGGAGTTATGCGTGAGCCCGGCTCCGAATGGCTGCTTCACGGCCCCGCAGAGGACGTACCAAGCAACAGCGTGGCTGTTGTGGAGCACCGGAAAATGATTACTCTGGACAAGAATGAGGGTATCTACGTGATGAACAAAAAGACGGGTGAAGTACGCACGGTCATTGGCCAACCATACATGCCGACGGAGGAAGAAGTGCTCTGGGAGAAGCATCTCCCTATGGCAGTGGAGGAGCTGCTGACCAGCCCCGGTGGTAGTCTGAAAACGTCTCAACGACGCGCTGACTTTGTCTGCACGCGCGAGCTCCACCGCATGGTTCGCTTCAACGTAAAGCACAACGCTGCGGTTCAGATTTACGACTACCACAAGAAGATACCACGCATTGTCTTCGGCCCAGATCTCGTGATGCTGGGTCCTCACGAGGAGCTCACGGTCCTCTCCCTCAGCGGCGGGACTCCGAAGGCTCCCAACGCCATCCAGTCACTGCAGCTTTTCCTGGGCCCGCGGTTCTCGAGCGACACTATCATTGTGGAGACCTCTGACCACGCCCGCCTGCAGCTGAGGCTCTCGTATAACTGGTTCTTCGATGTCAAGCAGGATGCGAAGGACGAAGAGCAGCAGAAGTGCCGTTGCTTTGCGGTACCCGACTTTATTGGGGATTGCTGCAAAACCATCGCCTCACGGGTGCGTGGCGCCGTTGCCGCAGAGGACTTTGATTCTTTCCACAAAAATTCAGCCATGATTATTCGCACTGCCGTCTTTGGGATGGACGAGAAGGGTGAAATTCGCAAAGAGCTGCGATTCCCTGCCAACGACTTTGTTGTGACAAATGTCGACGTGCAGTTCGCAGAACCCACCGACGCCAAAACACGGGACAGTCTGCAAAAATCTGTGCAGTTGGCCATTGAAATCACCACCAAATCATTGGAAGCGACGGCGCGTCACGGAAACGAGCTCAAGGATCAGGAGGCGAAAGGCCAACTGGAGCGACAGAAGCTGCTCGACAAAATTGAAGTGGAGAAGGCGAAAACAAAGTGGCTTGAACTGCAGGCCAAGAGTGAGGCTGTACAGGCGAGTGGCCAGTCGGTCACCGAGGCCCAGGCAAAGGCAGAGGCTCTGTTGATTGAGGTCGACTCCGAGCTCAAACAAGCCACGCTACGTTCTCAGGCGTACAAAATCTCTGCCGAGTCCGAATTGAAAAAGCTCGAGCAACGCCAGGCGATGGAGTTGGATTATGTCCGGCGCCAGAATGCTTTGGAGATTGAGAGAGCGCGGCGCCAGGCTGAGAGTGAGGCGGAGAAGGTGCGGCGCATGGTGGGTGCTGTCGGCAAGGACACGCTCGTTGCTATCGCGCGTGCTGGGCCAGAGACACAGGCGAAACTCCTTGCTGGCCTTGGCCTTCGAGGATACCTCATCACTGATGGAAATAGCCCCGTCAACTTGTTCAGCGCCGCGCAGAGCATGCTTGGGGAGCCTGGTACTGGCCACGGCAGTGACTCTACATCGTCGTAGAGATCGCGGCCCAAATCCTTTTGCCCTTGCGGTCGTTTTGGGGATGCGTAAGGCGCTTGGCGCCGACAACGCTCTCCAGTCTTCGTGAACTCCTCTGCAGTCGAACTCTCAGAGCGTCGTCTGTCCCCTACCACCACAGGGTTCAGTCTCTCTCTCTCTCTCTCGCTCTGCATGGAGTTGTCGGCGATGACATCCTCGAAGAGCACACAAAACACGATCTTCCTTCCATCCCATTTTACCATCCAAGGGGCAGTCGCCCATTTTTCCGGCAGCTGTGCGCTGTTTATTGTGATGTCAATCAAAGCGAGGGGAAAACGTAAACATGAAACAGTGTACCTTGAGAAATGCATGACGGACTAATGTGCCGATGCAAACCACACACAGCGACGGAAAATTTTTCCACGGCTTCGCAGAACAGAGAAGCGTGGAGGATAGGTCGGCTTTGGCGTTCCCTGTAGATGTCGTCCTTCTGCTGGGCTCGCACCTCTCTTTTTTGTCTTTTGATGCCGAGCCCCACCCTTGTCTCACCGGTGAACACGCATGCATGATGCGTTGCCTCCCTTTCTCTTTCGTGGCGACTGTTCGTCTCACTTTTCTCCTTTCGTTTTCCTGTAGGTGCACTGAAAAACACGCTTGTTTCCACACTTTACCTCTTAGGAACATTCTACGCCGCACCGTCGTCGTGCAGAGCCTGTGCTAACTTTCACAACTCCCCTCCGTCACACACCAAGGAGGTAAGGCTGCTCTTGCACTCTGCTTTTTTTTTCCCCTCAAGTTGCGGCTTGCTAACAAACCGACGCAGCAATGGCCAAAATTACGGACATGAACTATAACGCAGACATGCCCAAGGACATGATCAACGATGCCCGGGCCTTGGTGATCGAGGCATTCGAGACGTACTCGCAGGAGAATGCGGTAGCTACCCACATCAAGCGAGAGTTTGTCAAAAAGTACAAGGGTATCTGGCACTGCATCGTTGGTAAAAACTTTGGCTCCTTCGTGACCCACGAGATGAAGGGCTACATCTACATCACCTGGGGCCAAATGTCGGTGCTGCTGTGGAAAACAGTGAGCTAACAAGCGGTAGCGAGAAAGGGCTATCGGTTGTGGCAACGGCTGTTTTTTCCCCCTGGGAACTGACTTTTGAGACGTTGAGGTACTCATGAAAGTTTGCGTGGAGTGCTGGAGTCTCGTCTGAGAGCAGGTACTTCGCGTTTCACTCCTCTCTTGTGTGCAAAGAGACTCACCTGTGGCATAGGGCGGCTCCCGCGGGGGCTCAAAGCAGATCGTTCACGTCATCAAGGGTGATGTGAAGACACTACAAGGCGGTGCCATGATGTAAACCGGACTCCTCTACAGTCTTGAAACACGCGCGCCCTTTCATCTTTCTTCTCTTGCCACGTGTTCTCCCCTTTGCGATTTCTGATGTAACATTTCTCCAGCTGGTCAGCTTTGACGACAGCCAGAAGACCAGCGGAAAACAATTGAATTCTAACAGCTGCAAAAGAGACCATGTCCGTGTTCATGCGGAGAAGCGCACATGTCAACGTTGTTGTTTGTGTCATGCGTATAGCAGTGGACGGACACTCAGAATTTGACTGATAACCAGCCACGCTGAGAGTTTCGTTCGGGATTACTCTCTTTCATATGTACGCGTGACTGCAGGTGGCCGCACCCACACCTGCGTCAATAGCAAGTTCTCGCGATGAATTGAGATAAAAAACGATGGTCACGTCACTCTTGCCTCTTTTTTTTCTTCTTCCCTGCCCCCGTGCGTCTGGCGGGCCGTGCCTACGTCCAACCTTGCGATTTCAAAAGTCTTTCACAGTAGCTTTTCTCCAACGGATATCACATACCAAGAGAAGAGAGAAACATATTACTCATATCTGCCAACGACCCTGCTTTCTTTCTCAGTGAGCAGCTGCTAGCGTTCGTCTGCATCGCTCATCCTATCTCTTCGCTTTCACCTCACTTCACTTTTTCTACTGTTTTCATTTTTACTTCTCGTTGATTTGCGTTGTACAACATTTCACTGTCGAGCAGATACGTTTCGCGCAATACAACCGTGGCAAACTGCGGCTGCAACATTTCTTTTCCTCACTGTTTCTGTTTGCTTCTTAAATAATCTTTCCCCTCAAAAAAAGAAAAAAAAAGAAGGATCACTGTGTGGTCGTTCAACTTTGTTTTCGTTCTGTATTCTCTGGGTAAGACCCTTAGTCATCTGCGTTGCCCCGCCGTCATTAGACGCCGCACGCCATGTCGCTGCTTCCGTTTCCCATACGGAATAACATAGACGAGTACTATGAAACCGACGACATCTTTGACTTTCTTGGACAAGGCACTTTTGCCTCTGTCTTCAAAGCGGTCTCGCGATGGAACGGGGACCATGTAAAGGAGAATGACGAAGTCGCGCTCAAGTTGATCAGCAAGAGCAACTTGAACACCGATAAGGCTATTAAGGATATCACGAACGAGGTTGAGGTCCTGCGCCGCGTGAATCACCCCAATTGTGTCCGATTACTGGACTACTTTCAGACATCCAACTATGCAGTCATTGTGATGACCTATGTTAGCGGAAAGGAGCTGTTCAGCGCTCTCCGGGAGAACGACTTCACTGAGGTTTGCACCCGGAACGTGATGGCCCAGCTCCTGAGCGCGCTGACGTATCTGCACAACACGCTGCACGTCGTCCACCGCGACATCAAACCGGAAAACGTACTCGTGACACCCACTCCGCAGGGGGAATACCATGTCACGCTGGTGGACTTTGGATTGGCCCGCGCAATCGGTCGCCAGGGCAGTCGCCGCCGTCTTGGGGTCGGGAGCTTCCTCCAAATGCAGCAACCGCAGCGACTCATGGCTCTCCCCCCACGCACCGCGTCGGTGGAGTCGTTGGGCGACACGGACAGCCCTCTGCTGGCCACGCCATGCGGCACCCTTAAGTATGCTGCTCCTGAAACCGTGCACAGCATCTCCCAGAGCACGCAGCTGGCAACAACACGCGAGCTTTACCCACGAGTGGATGTGTACGCAGCCGGCGCGTTAATGTACGTCATGCTGAGCGGCGCCCTTCCCTTTAGTGACTTCTCCAACAAGGCCGCCCTCTACCGTGACATGTCACAAGGCCCGTCGTTTTCGGGACCGCGTTGGGAGAACGTGTCCCAGCAGGCAGTAGACTTGTGCAGGGCGCTCTTGATGGGCGATCCAGCAAAACGCCCACGCGCTGAGGACGCACTGCGTTACCCGTGGCTGTGCTCCTCCACTAGCCTGGAGGAACTGCGCTCCTCCGGCTCTTCCTCCCAGCGCCTTTCCGTGGATGCTATTATTGGCGAGCGCGATACAATGATAAAGGTGTTCGCTGCCATGAAACCTCCTGAGACGGCCAACCTCAACGAAGAAGCGGAAGACCAGCTCGACATGGGTGCCAACCCCGCTCCCGGAGGTCGCGTCCACAGTGTGCCCTTTGGAGCACAGAACCAACGCAAAACGCAGAGTTACTTTGATTTCTGACAGGCTGGCGATTCCACGTTTTCTCCTACTCCTCTCCTGCACCCGACAGGTGTCCTGGTGTCCCATCGCCTCCGCTGAACTGTCCCGTAGATTAGCAGGTAGTAGGGAGAGGAGAAGCATCACGCACAGCGTTTCATCCTATGAGGGCACGTACGAGGGCAAAATCTTTGGCCCACGTGCGTCTTTTCGCTCTCGTCCTGCTGTCGTCAATAAGATCCTTGCGCTCAGCGTGTTGTCTTGGTCGACACGGGAGGTCTCTTGCTTTTCTTCTTTGTTCGCGCAGGGCGGCTGCTGTGTTTCCGGTTGACCCGTCTTCCATGTCTTACTTCGCGCTACTGTCCACCCCATCCTCCTTTGTTCCCTTTCCTTTTTGCTTCTCGCCTCGCTTGTGACTGCCGAACACTTCACACGTGTCCCTGAAATGTACATGAATTCACTGGCCATCGTAAATGCTCCCCATCGCGTGGTGTGTGCGTGTGTCTCTCGCCACGCGCTAAGTGAAGGTAGTGAAAAATGCTCCTTTCCTTTGAGTTACCGCACCTGCACTGGTGTTTGTGGTGCTTCAGACGACTTCATGTCGCGCGAGATGATCAGCAAGCGTGCTCTCCAAGGATGATTCCTTCCTTTCCATGAGTTCAATCAATCGCTCGTTCTCTCCCCTCGCGCATCGCTATCTGCAAAATTTTCTTCACTCTTCCGAAAAAAATCAATAACGACACGGCGACTCGTGTTACAGCCCTATAGTATCCACAGTAGACTGATCTATTTACCAAGTTACATTTACGCATCTTCGCGTAGATAAGAAAAACCTCTGAAGTTTCTTCTTCGTTACACTCTTTATCCTGATTCTAGGTCACACTTTTCCTCTTCCGTGTATCGTGGCTCTTCTGCTTTCCCATGTCCAAGCACGCAACCGCTGAGAAGGTGAAGCGCACCACAAAGCTGGACGACAGCGACGAGGAAAATGACAAGCCCCTCAAGGCGACCAAGGCCGAAAACGGCCATACCAAGGTCGAGGGTGCTGCTCACCCTACCAAGGCCGCAGAGGAGGAGGAAGAGGAGGTCCCGAACAACGGCTGCGCCGCGACGGCCCGCCCCTTCTCTGAGTTCAGCCTTAGCCCGCAGATTGTGAAGGACCTCCAGGCCCAGGGCATCGAGGCACTCTTCCCTGTCCAGGCTCGCACCTTTGACGCCATCATGGCGGGCAAGGACGTGTTGGTCCAGGCTCGCACAGGTAGTGGCAAGACGCTCGCCTTCGGCATTCCCATTGTCGAGCGTCTGCACAAGCTGGAGGGCCACCTCATTCGTGGCCGCGGCCCCGCCGCCGTCATCTTCTGCCCCACACGAGAGCTCGCGATTCAGGTGCAGGACGTCTTCAAGAGCATCGCGGGTGGGCTGATTGTGACGGCTCTTTACGGTGGCGTCGCGTACGCCAACCAGGAGCGCGTGCTGCGGAGCGGCGTCGACATCATTGTGGCCACCCCGGGCCGCGCCAAGGACTTCCTCGAGAAGGGCACCCTGCACTTTGACCGCATCAAAATGGTGTGTCTTGACGAGGCCGACCACATGCTCGACATTGGCTTCAAGGACGATATTGAGCTGCTCCTGAGCAAGGTTGCTGAGCAGAACGGGTCTGCCAACGCAGAGACGCCCAACCATCAGACCCTTCTCTTCTCAGCAACGGTGCCTGAGTGGGTGCACACCAGCTCCTTCATCGCCAAAAACAAGGAGTTCATTGACATGGTGGGCCAGGATGCCGTCCGCACTGCCAGTACCATCCGTTTCTACCGCCGCAAGTGCAACTTCAGCGAGATCTCCTCGATGCTGGCGGATCTCATCAAGGTGTACAGTGGTGCCCACGGCCGTACACTGGTTTTCACCAACACCAAGAAGGACTGCCACGACCTCTCCATCAACAACACCAAGCTGGATTCCCAGTGCCTGCATGGTGACATGCAACAGGAGCAGCGCGAGAGCACCATGAAGAGTTTCCGTGAGAACAAATTCAGCGTGCTTATCGCCACCGACGTCGCGGCCCGTGGCCTCGATCTGCCCATGGTCGATTTGGTTATCCAGTGTGCACCGCCCACGGACATGGATGCCTTCATTCACCGAGCTGGTCGTACAGGCCGCGCCGGGCGCAAGGGTGTGTGCGTGCTGCTCTACCAGCCGCGGGAGGAATACGTTGTGGAGCGCATCGAGCGCCATGGTAAGATGAAATTCGAGATCCTGCCCGCCCCCACGCGCGAGGAGATTCTCAAGGCCGTCGCCCGTGACGCTGCTGAGGATCTTGCTCGTGTCGAGCGCCGTGCGACGGACCTCTTCATGGATCAGGCCGCCGAGCTCCTCAAGGACGCCGACCCAGTCGAAATCCTGGCGTCTGCTCTTGCCGTCATGAGCGGCTATACCACCAATATCACTAGCCGCGGCCTCATCACAGGCACTCAGGGCTATGTGACGCTGCAGATGAACTCGGAGCGCCCTCTGCCTGTGCCCGTGTACTGCAGCATCTTGCGCAACAATCTCGGGGACGAGATCTTCACGCGCTGCCGCGACATTACCATCCTGCAGGACGAGCCCGGCTGTGTGTTTGATGTCCTCGAGCAGTACGCCGATCGCATCCTGTCCTCCAACATCCGCGGCATGGAAGTGAAGCGCATCCAGGAGCTACCCCCGATCATCGCGCGTGACCTCAACACTCAGCGCGGTGGTGGTCGCGGCGGCGGTGCCCGTGGCGGGCAGTTTGGGCGTGGCGGCGGCGGCTACGGCCACGGAGGTGGTGGTTACGGACGTGGCGGGTACGGTGGTGGTCGTGGTGGTGGCTATGGCGGTGGTGGCTACGGCGGCGGTCGCGGTGGCGGTCGCGGTGGTGGTCGTGGGGGAGGCCGCGGCGGCTTCCGCCCGTATTAAGTGTTCAGAGGTCATCACCCGTCCATGCACTCCTTCTCGCGAAATGGAAGCACGCCGTCAGGCTATTTTCGCTTCGTGTAATCGGCAGACAGCATTTGTGGTGTGCCCTTCTTTCGCAGTGGTCGGTTCAGTAATACCTCTTTCGTTCTGCTTTCTTTCTTTTTCACCACTAACACAACGTGTAATCGCGCTCAGCGCTGTACAGAACATAACCTAGACTAACTGTGTCTTTCCTTCTACTGTAAACACTCTCCTGCATCTGTTCGTAGTGTCGCTGCTCTTCGCTAAGTTTTTTTTTTCTTTTGCGTCTCCGCACCGGCCTAGCGAATGATCACCAGCTCTCCAGCAGCTTGTGGGAAGTGTAAGTTCGTTTCTAATCTCTCTGTTACTTTGACTGTTTCCCTTTCTACAAGACTAATTCGACTAACCAAACTGAAGGAGATAATCCGCAAGAAGAGAAAGGAAGATTGCGCAGCACTTTTCCTTTCCCTCTCTTCTTCTTAGTGGCGCATCCTGTGGAGTTCAGGGGACAAGCAGCGGGCCGTGTTGTCTGCATGTCTCAGTGCACGGCTTGTGATTCAGGCCTGGGTGACCTACTGATGCGGGTACCTGCAGCAAGAAAGGGGTGCTCGGGTTAGCAAGGCCAGCAGAAGAGGAACCGTTTTAGGCTTACTCTTCTTCTTTTGGCTGACACTCCATTCCAGAGCCTGCGTGAAGGCGGATGTGTAGACGTGACTTTATCAAACTCTGACAATGGGTTTCGAGCGTGTGACACGATGTTTTGAACGCCAAAACATGCAATGCTGGTCTCCCTACGACTCTGGTCATCTCCCGTGCAACCACGTCTTTATTGACCTCGTGTGATTTGCTTACACTTTAGGAGCGGTAACTCTCTGAAAAAAAAAAGGAGACAATCCAATACACAAACTACTTCCCCTGCTACTTCCTGTGAAACTCTCAGTTGTGAGCAACACAGAGAGATTTTCTTTTTTTTCCTCCTAAACGGAAATCGCCTGTGCGCGGTCACCAACCTTACTCAGCGCACCACGTCGTCTCTTCTTAGCTCTGTTGTCTTGTGAAAACCCGCTGAAATGGCTGGTAAGTTCCGCGGGGATGTGGGGAAGCTGTCGAAGCCCAAGAAGAATAAGGCGGCATTGAAGGCCAAGGGCAAGAAGGTGACCTCTCTCGTCAAGCGGGCACCAAAGCTGAAAGAGGACGCCCTCAAGAGCCGATTAGCTGAGCTTGTGGGAGGTGGCGAGTCCATCAAGGTGGCCAAGGTATCTGTTGCGACGCAACCCACCAAGAAGCCGGTGGGGAAGGCGGCGATGGAAATTGTGGGCCGTCACAAGGAAAAAGTGGTACCGGAGCAGGACGTTGCCCTCATGCGCTCCCCCGCCGAGGCGGTGGGGCTTCGCATTCTGCACCAGGCCGTCAAGAACCAAAGCTACAACCGCCTGCTGCCACACCAGAATCGACATGACTACGAGTACCGCCTGCGCTCCGTGGCCACCATGGGTGTCGTTCAGCTCTTCAACTCACTCGCGCAAGCGCGCAAGGCTAGCTCCGCCGTGGAAAGCGAAAACATGAATCTAACCGCCGATAAGACAAACGAGAAGAAACAGGTCGTGTCAAAGGAGGCGTTCCTAGCGGCGCTGCGCCAACCCGCGAAGCCCCAGAAGTTCTAAGGCCCTCAAGGAGGTGGTGGATTGAAACACCAGGAGGAGGAGAGGAATCACGAGAAGCACCCGTCCCCGTGATTGTACGAGAGAGGTGCGGCGTTGGTGGAGAGCGTCTTTTCCAGGCTGCCTTGCTCGCGGGACGCCTCTCACGATGGTGCGATGGCCCCATTTCCTGTGTGTACATTCTGGGGGTCTTTGACTCTTTATGTTTGCGTTTGTGGTGTCGTTTGTGTAAGCCTTGGATGTCGGCGAGGCCCTGACTCTAACACGTTTAAACTGAATAAATATTTGCGGAAAATACGTTTTCACCAAAAGAAAAAGAAAGCATGCATGAAAAGTATCGCAGCTATGCTCTCTGGCGTAAGAGGGCTGCGTGGGAATCACTTCCGGAAAACCTTCATTGAAGGAATGACGTTTTCTCCTGTCCCAGGAGATGCCGTACACTCGTGTGCGCCGATCGTCTCCTCGCTTTCAAGGCGGTGGGTAAAGCAATAACAAGGTAAATCCATGGGCGAGATTACTTAAGCCAGGTTCGTCTATGACGAGATCACTTTCTCTTTCCTCTCCCTTCTCATTTGTGTGGGCTGTCGTAGCGACCTCTACTCTCACAAGCTCGCGTGGTGTCCCGTCGTCCCTGTTCGAGCCACCTTTAGTTATTCTACACGATATTTCTCCTTTCTGTTTTACTTTCCCTCGCGCCGCGCCACACCAATTTCGAAACCACAAGTTGCTAAAGAGGAGCGCCTGGCAGAGTACACACGGGCTGTGACCGACACGGGTGAAGTGGAAAGGTCCTGCCATCCACCATGGCCGGCAAGAAGAAGCAAAAAATTCCGCAGCCTGGGGCCAAGGGAGAGAAGTCGACGGCATTCTACACACGCAAGAAATGGAAAAGCGTTATGCAGTACAACCTTTTAGAATTGGCTGGCCGCGGCCTCGACCCGCGAGGGGCCCAGATTGTGGGGAACGCTCTGGTAAAGAACACCTACGTGACCAAGCTGGATCTCAGCAACAACGACATCGGCGATGAAGGGGCAATTCTCCTCGCGGACACGCTTCGGCCAAACGCGCACATTCATTGGCTAAACCTCTCGCACAATGGCATCACAGATGTCGGGGGCATCGCCCTCGCCAGCATTTTCATCCCGAGTGTGAGTCCCTCCGGTCAACCTGGGCAGTGGAATCGCACGCTGATGACGGTTATTCTCACCGGGAACGAGCTCAGCGATGACACGCTCCTGGCCTTCAGCAATGCCGCCGCCTGTCACCGGGACCTCACACGCGTTGACATGAGCTGGAACCGTGTGGGTCCGCACGGCACACGGTGCATGCTGCGGTGCTTCCAGCGGAACCCGTTGTGCAACTTCGTTCTTGCCGCAAACAGCCTTGGCGACGAAGGGGCCACGCACCTCTGCGAGGCTCTTCACCGGTACGGCGGTAAGAGCCAGACAACGCTCAATCTATTCCGTAATGACATTAGTCACCGTGGCGCCGCGGCCGTGGGAAAGCTTCTGACTAGCAGCGATGTGGTGCTTGAGGTGAACCTGCGTGCCAATACCCTTGGCGTTCGAGGAGTTCAGGAGCTGAGGGGCTTCTTCGCTGCGTCACCAGAAAAGGTGACGGTGCGCTCGTTGAATCTGGCCGACAACATGATGGGTGATGAGGGAGCGAAAGAGGTGGCCGCCATCATCGCCGCGAACCTCCCGTCGCTGACCCGGCTGGACATCTCTGACAACAGCATCACAGATGTCGGCGCGACTGCGATTGCCAAGGCGCTGCTCGCAAATACAGCCCTGGAGCACGTGAACTGCCAGGGAAACGAATTGGGCAGCAAGGCGGTTTCTGTCGTGTCAGAGGTGGTCCGCGAGACCAAGTCCTTGAAGGTGCTCAATTTGTCTCAGTGCATCGCCTCGGCCGACCTCCGGCGCGAGTTGACCCTCGTAGTTGGCGAGGCCGACGGAGTGCATGTGGAGATGGGCACGCAGCTTTCCCTGGAGGACGGCGACGGCGACATTGTCACCAAAATGACGGAATTTCTTCAAATCCAAGCGGACCAGGAGGCACAGAAGGCCAAGGAGGCGACCACGAGGAAGAAGTCGCGGGTGCGGTCGGCGCAAACGGCGAGTGCCTGACAGTCGACCTGCTGCACATCCTTCTGGTGAAAGTGAGGGACATCATTGTATTAAGGCAGCGAAAATGTCGCGTGCAAGCAATGTCGCCCAGGTTTCATTTGCAGAAGCAACACACAATGCCACTGGTGCGATTCCTCGTTTTATGTACATTAGCTCGCCCGTCATTGGGCATCTTGTCGAGCGCACGCGCGCAGCATAGCGTCTCAGAATATCTCATGTCTAGTCACTACCCCACAAGAAAACACACCGTCGTGACAGTCCTAAAGGGCGCTATGTACCAAATCCGCTCTTCATTGTTGTGGACTTCCAGCTGTTTGGAGATGCTTGACGGAGCCTGTCAAAGGAAAACCTCAGGCTCTGCATCCACGGAGCGTGAATCGCACATCTCCGCAGACCAGATGCTGTGCTAGCTGTTCACTGCGACGCGGCACATAATAGGTTAACACTCTCTCAATGATATGGACGTCCTTTTCGAAAAGAAGGTTGTAACGCTTCTCTCGCTTCCCTCTCCTCCCTCTCTCTTTCATTATCGCGTGCTGCTCTGTCCACATTTGCATCATCCAGTTAGCTTTTTTTTTGTTTACCTTTTCATAACTCGATTGCGAGCACGTGCCCCCCCTGGTTCGTTCTAGCGCATTGTCAGACAACAATCGAGAGAGAGAAAAAGAAGGGAAAAAGAAAGCGTCTTTGTCGCTCATTCCTTTCCGCCTCACTCCCTCTACTTATTCTTGCCTCTCCTATCCTATTGATATATCCATTTCCATATTTCCTCTGGAGCACACTCGCCGGCTGCGATAGATTGACAATATTTAACACGCGAACTAGCACTTGCTAATTGTTCTATTTTCTTGCCATCTCCTCTTCCTTTCCGCGAACAGAGCTGGACGGTGACCTTATCCGCGTTCTCCCCTCGTTTCTTTCACCTATTCTATCCCTTATTTCGTTTGGCTCCCACTCTTGACAAGCAAAGGCCACCATGGACCCTCCGCAAGTCCCTCCGTCTCCGCAGCAGCAGTCGATGGACGTGCCCGCGGGGACCCCCAGCCCCTCTTTCCGCGCCTCTGAGACGGTCACACTAGAAATGATTCAGGGCGTGACCATCAACCGCGAGAAGCTCTCGGACTGGCACCACAAGATCCGCTCTCGCCTGTTCCCCCTCATTTCCGGCTTCTACGTTCGCTGCCGCGTCGAGGACTCGCAGGATGGCCGTGCACTCTACAAGGTGGGCCGCATCAAGACCCTGAAGCAGGACTGGTCTGTCGAGCTCGACCTGGTGACCACCGACGAGATTCGTGCCGGCCGCAACAACACCAACTACGATTGCGTCAGCAATGCAAAGCTGACACCGGTGGAGTTCAACACGTGGATGTCCCGCCTGCCCCCTGACAGCCTGCCCTCGATTGCAGCGAGCGTCTTCAAGATGGAAGAGCGTCTGCGCATGCTAGAGACGCTCATCCTTGTCGAGCCGGCCTTCCACGGCCGCCGCCGCGACGACCGCAGGCGCGACGAACCGAACAACGCGCAGGCGTCCAACCTGCCAGAGCGCTACGTCTTCTCACAAAATGTGCTGCTCTGCGAGGACGATTTCGTCACCCTCCCCCAGACGGTCACCATTGTGGACCTGCTGCAAAACGCTGTGGGTCAGAAGGGCGTGGCGGAGCCTGACACACCGCGTGCTGGCCAGTCCCCTGCGCGTCCACGTGCGCTGGAGGAGGCCGTGGCTAGCCACAGCACCATGATGCAGCTGCAGGACATGCGCAGCTACATGAACAGCCCCACCCAGCCCCCGGTGGACCCCGCGCGTCTGATCGAGATGATCCGGCGTGCAGCCAGCCCAGCACGGAACTCTTTTGACTACGACAACATTGCTGAGTTTAGCAAGCTGGTTATGTCCGTCTGCAACATGTGCCGTGAAGTTGTTGCCAAGGAGCCACTCTTTGTGCATCTCAAGTCCCCTGTCGTTGTGTTTGGTGATATTCACGGTAACTTCGCTGACATGGCGTACTTTCTCGAGAAGGTGGTCGCCTTTGACGACGTTATGCTCAAGTACACCACGCAGCACCTCCTCTTCCTCGGTGACTACGTCGATCGCGGTGCCTTCTCGCTGGAATGCGTGATGTACCTCTGTGCTCTGAAGGTTATCAATCCCTCGAAGGTGACCCTCCTCCGTGGCAACCACGAGTCGCCGGAGGTGAACGGTGACATGGACGTCTACGGCTACAGCTCGTTTAAATACCAATGTCTCGACAAGTTCGGCCGCGACCGCGGTGTGGACGTGTGGGTCGCGGTCAATGAGGTGTTCCAGTTCCTCCCAGTCATTGCCGACATTGACAAGAAGATCTTCTGTGTTCACGGCGGCCTCCCGCAGTACATTGGCGGCGAGGACAAGCGGCTCGAGATTCTGTCCGACCCTGCGTTCCCCCGTATCCCTGTGGTGCAGTGCGCCGACCCCACCAATGTCAACCAGCGCATGATGGTGAACGACCTGCTGTGGTCCGACCCTGCCCCACCGGACCAGTCGCTCGATCGCTACGGCTTTGGCTCCAACCCCCGCGGTCCCGACATCAAGACATTTGGCGCGCGTGCCGTGGATATGTTCTGCGAGCGCTACAACTACCAGTACATCTTCCGCGCGCATCAGGAGAAGGCAGATGGCCTCCGTCTGTCCGACAACGCTCGCGTCGTGACCATCTTCTCTACTTCCGACTACGCAGGCCACCAGAACGGCGCTGGCTGCGTGCTTGTTGCGAACGGAAAGATGCGCATGGCCATCAAGAAGCCCCAACGCGGGGAGCAGAAGGAGGTGAAGGGTCCCACCACGCCGCGTTCCATCTCGAAACAGGTCCCCGGCTTCGTGCAGCCCCGTCTGAAGCGCATGTAGGCAAATTTTCTCCCTACAACGTGGTGGTCGTCCGAATGTTCCGTGGCACCGTCCAAGCGTCCAGACAGATCTTTTTTTTCAAACAAGCGCAACCGAAACATCGTGAGTTTGGCGCGACGGGCACCTGCTACTCTTTCCCTTTCTTAGCTGCCCCTTCGCGGTCGTTCCTTCCTTCTCTTCCTCCATGTTGTCTTTCTCACGTTTCATGTTCATGTTATTCCTTCTATGTAAACGTAAACGCTTCTTTGTTCGTTTTCTGTATTGTGCGGCCGAATCGCCACGCGAAAGGGGAGTCAAAGGGGTGACGGGTACGGTACGCCTGTTGTCACCGTCTTACCGTAAGGCGTGCCGTTCCCACGTCCTTGGTGCCCTTGAACCTGAGCGTCCTCTCTGCGCGCCCTTCCTCCTTTTTCGCACGTTTCGTTTCGTTGCGCTAGCCGGTGTGCCGTGTCTCCTCTCCCTGTGACAAGCAAAGACACTCACCCGCACTAGCATTTGCTCGTTTGTTCTCATCTGTTCTCTCCTTGCGGCGCTCCATCCCCTTCTTTATCCCCTCTTTCTGTCCTGCTTGCAACCTTCAGAGAGGGATTCTTGTTTTGTTTTCTTTTGTTGTCTAGAGATATCTTCCACGACTCCCTCTTTTCCTTCTTGGCGAACAGCAGCCTTCATATACCGCGAAGGATGTCCACTTTTGTGCTCAGTGATACTACCAAATCTGCCTGGAAAAGAAAAGACAAGAGAAACACAACAACAGCGAAATGGCATCCGGAGTTGAGCACAGTATAAAACTGGAGAACGGGAGAGCGGGGCTGCACTGTGTCCTCTCTCCTGGGACATCGCACCGCGTACCACAACTTGTTGGTGACTGCGCTAGTGTTGATTGTGCGTTGAGCGAAGAACCGACGAGGGGACAAAGGGGCTTTCCTGGATGCAAGACATTTGGATCAGCTGCTGCTGGGCCCTTGTTTCTGCTCCCCTCACCTTTCCCACGATGTGGTGTCTTGCCTCTCTTGCGTGGGTCGCACCTTTACAGTATGGCGTCGTGCAATGCTGGGAAAGGGTTTCCGGTGGAAGCGAGAGAGAGAAACCGGTGTGCTGTTGTGAATGTTTTCCCTCGGATCGCTCTCGCCTTGTCCCGCATTGACTTCATGGAGCACTTGCCATCATGCCGAAGTAAGCTGCTTTACCACACACTTTAGTTTCCTCCCATGTGTTTGCCGCGACCATCGTCGCAAAAGTTGTAGAACACAATCATGTACCGCACCTCGCTGCGCTGGCTCGCCACATACTATGTCCCGACTCCGTTCGATCATCAGCCCGTTGCTATCCCCACGGTACGCCCCTACGCAGATGTCATTGCAGACATCGCTCCTCCCGGGGAGCTCAGCCGCAAGGACGAAGTCCACCTGCTGCTCAAAGGTCTTCCGAAGGCCTGCGACGAAGCGAAGGAGGCTGTGCTGATGGGTAAGCGGGCGAGTCGCTATTACCGAACCCGCTACGGCCGCGGTGCAGAGGCGCAGCGAAAGCACGCCAAAACCATTCTGTCCTTGGAGAACCCAATGGATGTGAAGGCATGGGCACAGGCCCGCTGCGTCAGGGTGAACAATCCCTTGGAACCGTGAAAGGTCTGTCTGTGTCGTCTCTGCGCTTGATCACGGGCCGCATCTCTCATAACCACGTTCACAGCGCTTCTGTTGTTATGCAATCTGAGAGGTCCTCCCAAAGAGGACCTCCAACCTGTAAAGTAAAGCGACTCTTCGTCGAGTAACCAAGGTGATCACTATCTGTCACTTCTCTCGAATATGCAAAGGTATGAGCAGAAGGGAAAGATGTGCGTGACCGAGATCCCTCGTCAACCACCCAATATAATGATAATCGTCACAATAAGAAAAGTTACTCCCCAGCTCACCACGATGAGAACCAGCGCATGCGTGAAAGCGGGCGCCCCGCGAAAGAAGTCAAAGGTCTTGCATTCTGTGCTCCTGTCTCTTTTCTTGGTTGATGCGTGGTGTTTGTCGATATTCCCACGAGAACGAAACCTCTCCATCACCCCTCGCACTATGTTTGCTCCTTCTGTCCACTGCTCCTTCGCTCAATTGACCATCTTTGATACCAAGACCATCTGGTTTACGCAACTAGATATTATAAGCTTCCGCGAATAAGCATCACTGAGCTTGATTAGCATTTTGTTTTAGTTTCTCGCGTCAGCTTCATCGCGCGTACGCACTAGTGTACTACCACGCAGTTCAGAGAGAATGCTTCAGAGCAGAATGTTGCTATGTGCCGCCACGGCAGCGGCAGCTTCGACGCCAGCATCAGCACGGTCTCATAGGTCTGGCGGAGGTGAAAGTGCCTGGGAAACTTCAGCTGGCGGAACGTCACGGGCGTTCTGCGCTAAATTTCATTCCTTTGCAGCGGACACTCCGCAGGCGCAACGGGAGGCGTTGCGGCAGCACATTCGCATGCACGAGGCTGCTGTCCAGCGCAACGCAGAGCGCCACTTGACCTGCTCCAGCACGTACAGCCTCGACACCTGCATGCTCTTCCCGTTCTACCAACTCGGCGCCCTGCCACCCACCAGTGGCGGTGCCTTCCACGCAAATATCCGCGCCGCCCTCAGCGCTGCCGATGGCCCCCTATGCGAAATGGCGGACAGCCTTCTGCGGCCATGGCAGGCAGCAGGCGAGCGGGCAGTGGTGGTGTTCGGGGCCAAGAGCATTCCGTACCTGCGGCGCCAACTGGCCGCGGACGAGTCACACTCGTTCCTGGTTATCGACCACTCGCTCAAGGCGCTTGCGAACGCGGCGGCGGCGCTCGTGAAAGATTTTGGCCCCCGAGTGCACTTCCTTCGCACAGACGCCATGTTTGCCGTACTCAGCGTTCTGCCTAGGGAGGCCGTCGATACCGTTGTGGCGCCGATGCCGGCCCCGTTTTGGTCAGAGAAGGGAAGCTACCGTCGACTGGTGACGTCCAACTTCCTATGCGCAGCACACCGCGTGCTGCGAGAGCGCACCGACGCAGCAGATCCACGCGGCCTTGTGACCTTCACGGATTGCGAGCCCTACGCTGACTTTATGGTGGAGCAGCTGACAGAGGCAAAGCTTGTCGTGCCGTGGACGCGCAAGAACCCGCACGAGGCGTACGCTCGGTGGCTACCACTCTCCACCGCTAGCGGAGGCACTGAGGACACCAGCACCGAAGCCGCAGACGTCCCTTCTGCCTTTCACAACGAGTTCCCCCAGCAACGCTTTCGCGATGTGGTTGCCGTGGCCGCGTCCAAGAGCGGCCCCACCTCGCCTCAGGCCCTCGCTCTCGTGGAGGGCTACGACTACAAACGGCGGTACTACCGCGCATTCAATGACGGCAGTGCGTGAGTGGGAAAGGAGCACGACCAGATTGGGTCATCATCAACCTCCTATTCGAAGCGACCACTCACGAAAATATATATCTATAAACATCCTTTCTGTCCACCCAGCACACCAAGCTTCTCATCACACACGTTGCCAATATTAAAAAAAAAAAAAAAGAACGAGGAAAAACCTATGTGCACATACAAGAGGCAGAGAAGGCGCTCTTTGCCTACACGGGGAGGGGTTAGAGGAGGGAGGGCAGAGCTCGTAAGTGACCAGCGCTTATGCCCTGGCTGGTTTTCGATGCCTACTGTAGTCTCCTTCCATCTCACCTCACCGGCTGACGTTGCATCTGTCATCTATTGTGTAACATGATGAAGAGACGTTGTAAATTGTAACACAAGAATAACCCATGCCTTCCCCTCCTCCTCCTCTGCATCTCGTATCTGTACGCTTGTTTCCTGAAACGGCTTTTTTTTTTTTTTGTGCCTGCGTCTTTCCGTTGATTGTGCAGTGCTGTCCTACCGCCCTCTTCTTGCTGGCATTCAAGCTTTGCTTATTTTTTGCTTTCATGTATCGCAAAAACGTCTGCTGCTTCATCTTCAATGAACATCTCCAGTTCCTAGGCTGCGTGCGCATCGGTCGGGAGGCGAGTCTCCAGTGCGTGCAGGGCGGTATTGAAAAGAAAGACACAGACATTGTTCTGGCAGCAGAGCGGGAGATCAAGGAGGAGATTGGTCTCGACCCATCTGACGTGCGCTTTGTCTGCGAAATACCTCCACCGCATGGCGACCCAACAAACTTCCGCTACGAGCTACGACCCGACGCCAACTTGCGACGCTTCGGGTTCCGTGGTCAGGAGCAGCGCGTCGTGCTCTTCTACACCCCTGCTAGTTCCATTGAACGCGTGGTGGTGGTGCCTCCCCCTGAGCTCCGCGCGCCACAGGAGTTCTCACGCGTCGAGTGGGTTTCTATGGAACGACTGGTAAAGGACTGTCCGGCAGAGAAGGCGCACATCTTCAAGGCCGTCGCGGAGGTTGCCCCGCAGATGGCACAAGAATTTCTCGCGTCGAACAGAATTGGACCAGAATCCAGTAACATATAACGGAAGGCAGGTGAACATACACACCTGAAGGCTGCGTGCGCGTACTCAGTGCGAAACCATTTCCCACCTCTCCAAATCCCTGTCTGGACACAGGAAACGTACTTTCCCATGGCGCTATATGCCGCCCTTTTATTTCTTGCGATGGGCTACTTGCTGTGGTCAGAGAAGCCAGTCTCTGTCCCCATTCACCAGCACTGCTGCTGTTTCATCGTCTTGATTCCGATCGCGATCCCGTGTCTTGCTTCCCACGAAACCGAGCGATTCGGCAAAAAAAAAAAAAAAACAACAACAACAACGGCAACAACAAAGCAAAAGAAAAGAAATCATCGCACGAGCTTTGCTACAGTCTTCACACTAGATCATCCGTGAAGACACCTTCAATATGAGGAACAGAGGGTGGCGCAACACGGCGGCTATGCGTCCTTGCTGTGGAAAGGTGGACGTAGCACAGCAGTGCAATTGCCTAAATCAGCCCCATTTTCTAGAACACGACGTTGCTCTCCGTCTTTTTCACGCGGGTTACAGGCAATTAGAGCGCCATAAGGAAACCATATTTAACCCAGCATAGAGCTTTTGAACGCTTCATAGACTTCCTTCAGCAGTGCTGACGTGGCTTCTCTTTGTACCTCCTTGACACGAAGGATTGCCGCCTCTCACTGTTAGCGCATGCGTCGCCCCTGGTAGATGCTGAAAAGCGCTGTTGACGAGGAGCTCCTCATTGACGCACAGGTTACCGCCACGGAGCTTCGCCATGAGCGCGACGAGCTCAAATTGAGCAACGCACAACTCGCACATAAACTTAGCCGCGTGCAGGATGTCCTCAGCCGCCTGCGCCGCGAGAAAGAGTCGTGCGAAGCGGCCCTTGCAGCCGCCAACGCTGCCCTGTACGACGAGTTGAAGCGGAAGACAGCTGCCCTGGAAGAGGCGGAGGCAAATCGCCGCAGCCTCGCCGCAGGCGTTTGCACTCTGGAAGGCATCCTTGCAGACGCGATGGAGGAGAAGCGAGGCTGGGACGCACAGCGCGAGTCCCTCCTAGGCGAACTTTCGCGGCGGAAAAAGAGTGTGGTGGGCCAATCCACGGATGGCTGCGACATCGCGTGTGTCAGGGACCAGGCATTGCAGACCGCCACGGTGACTGTGCGCGTCCTCGACGAAATGAGGGCTGCGGTGAAAAGCCTTCAGCAAGATGCGGAGCAACAGAGTGTCGCCCTTCAGCACTCATGCACGACGTCCATTGTAGCGGCAACGAGGGCCTGCAAAGACGCTCTTCGTGTGGACGAGGAAATCATCTCCGCCCTCCAGTCAGACTTGGCGAAGAGTGAAGCAGCGGCAGCCGCTCTCCAGCGCCAAGTAGCCACAGCCGAGGAAGCGGCCAGGGAACGAAAAGAGGCGTTGGTACAAATGTCCCGAGACCTTCGTGACAGAGACGGGACGATAGCGGAGCTGCGCACCACCATCCAGACGCTTAACCAGAGTCATGCGGCACACAGCAAGGGCCCTCACCGCACGAATACACCTTCCGAGGAATCGTTTCAGAGGGAGGTCAGGCTTCTGAACCTGTGTTTGCATGAGGAAAAAGTGGCCCGACAGCAGGAGAAGGAGGAGGCGGGGCGGCAACGGCAGCAGGCGGTAGAGGTGGAGCGGCGCCTGACGACTTATATTGAGCAGCTGGAAAGCATTCTCCACGAGAGAGGCTCACTTTCAGAAGCGCTTATCCAGCGGCGCCTCGAGGATGAGTGCATGGCGGTGCAGCAGCGCGAGCTCACGAAGCACGGGGAGATGGTGGCAGCGGAGGTTGACGCCTTCGCACGCACGGTGCAAGGCGCCGTGGAAGAACTTCGGACCTCAGTGAAATCACGAACGAAGCGCTCTCTTTCCTCTCTTGGTCAGCAAGGCCTGTCCTCCTCCCGCAGCACCACTTCCTCCTCGTTACCCAACGCACAGAGCCCTTCACCGCGGCCACCGCGGGCCTAGTGCCTGGTCTTCTCTTCCCGTTTTTCTCTTGTACACTCACCGTAGACAGCACACTACGTCCCACAGAATGGCGGAAAGGTGTAAAGACAGGCAGAGGCCATCAACGTCCTCTTTCACCCCTTTGCCTTCTTCCTCCCCTTTTGTGGAGACAACCAAGCAAACATAATAATATGTGTATATATCGTCGCTCAACGTGTATGGTATTGCGACCGATCGGAATGGTGACTGGTGCGTACCGTCACTCGTTTTTTTTTTTTCCTCTTGCTCACGTGGTCAGCTTGCTGACATCTTCGCTTTGCACCCTTTTCGCGGGTTCCTAAAAACTATGCATTGATCTCCTCGCTTCCTGTGACATCGGTAGATAGACAAACTAATACCATCACTTGTGACCCGTTCACAAAGAACGTTAGAATTCCTTAGATTCACACATAAATACATTTTATTTTCTGAAAGTCCCGTTTTGGCGAGGTGCCAAGAGGTACCTCATCACAAGTCACACACGCGCACACCTGCAGGAAGGTGACAGGACTTTAAGGAACCTTCTGCAGCTACCCGACAGCACCATTCGCTGCGGCATCGTTGAGTCATGGTGAGTATCCGCTACCAGCGGGAGCAGCAGGAGGAGGCGGCACGGAAGGAGCGGCTGCTGGCGGCGCGGCGAGCCGCAGCGGAGGTGTCTATCCGCAACGCGCGTCGCTACGTGGATGAGCGACACCAGCAGCAGGTGGCAGTGCGAGGCGAGGCCGAGGCGCGCTGGGCAAAGCAGAACTACGAGCAGCGCATGGTGGTCCAGCAACTGCTGGAGGAAGGGGCTGCCCGGCAGGGGCAGGGAATGCGGCAGGCAGCTGTCGTGCGAGAGAGGGACTGGCAAGAGGCCCACAGGGAGGCAGACGCGTGGGAGGCGGAGCGGCGGCTGGAGACGGCGAGGGGTCGGCTGGCGGTGGCGGCGCACCGTGTGGAGCGCCGACAGACAGATGAACCGCGGGAAGCTGTCCTTGAGCGCAAGCGGCTCGTTCGGGAGAGGGAGGATGCGAGGGCGGCACGTGTGGCGGCCAGTCCGCGCGGGCCCACCTACGCGGACGTGCAGTCGCAGCTTGCCCCCGTGTGCACCGAGGAGGAGCGGCGTCTGCTGGCGCATCGCGGGCGCGCAGCGGGCGGCGTTGTGGGTGGGCTGCCCCGCTCCCTTGTCGACGTCCCGCCCCCCGAGCAGCGCTACCCTTTTGATGCCACGACAGCCGCACAGGAGGTGGGGCGGCAGGCAGAGGTGGAGAGGACCGCGCATGAGCAGGCCATCCAACGACAGCGCGAGGCGGCCACCCACAGGGCTGCAGAGGCTCTCCGGGAGCAGCGGCGGGCGGAGGTGCAGCAGGAACGTGAGAGACAGGCACGGCTGGAGCGGCAGAGGGCCGCCGCGACAACGTACCGCCATCCACGGCCGCCCTCCCCAGCGCTGTCGTCAGATGAGGGAGCCTGCGGCAACGAGGAGGCTGTCGGACAGAACCTCTCTCCGTACGCGCGCGTCTCCGCCGAAACACACCCGGCGACGCATCGCCAGCATGTCATGCAGGCGGTGCGACAGGCAGAGGAGGAGTTCGAACGCGTGTTCCTGCGCGGTCCTCCGGTCCTGCTGCACGAAGAGGTGCCTCTCCCTGACAGCGCGCCACGCACTCTCGCCGAACTGCTTCGCCCCGCCACCCTCGGTGACCTTCTACCGAAAGCCCGCGCGCCGCCAGCAGATGCAGCCCCCGCTGTGACCCCGTGTCGCTTCGAGACGCAACCCATTGTCATTCACATGGACGCCGATCCGCTTGTGGATGACGAAGTGCAAGGGGAGGAGCCTAGCAACCCCTCTACCCCCGCCGAGAGCGTGGCAACCTGTGAGAGACCGACATTGCAGTCAACGCAAGATGTCCAGGGCGACATGGAACCCTCAACTGCCGCGGTGCCTCAGCAGACTGCGGGTGTGTCGCGCACGACGACAGAACGCCCGCAGACGCCGCCGCCGCCGCCGCACATGTCCAGTGACATTAGTCGCATTTCAGTGCCTGTGGACCAGGGGCTCCTTCCCACGGATATTTCACGGCTGACGGCTCCAGTGGATGTGAGTCTCAGCAGTGCCGGCAGCGGCGACTCCACCACTGAGGAGAAGCATCGGGGGGCAGTCGATGCCCGGTCTACGCCAGCACCCGCCGCCACCTCCTCGTGCTCCTCTGCGGACACGACATCGAGCTCCACTTCGGTGCCTGACTCGCTTCCAGAGGAGGATGACACGGACTCCTTCTTGACGAGTTCTTCCGCCTCTCTCTACGCCAGGCCCACCATGACGGCCGAGCAACTCCGAATCGCTCTGACGCGGTTGCGCCACCGCATGCGAACGGCTCAGCTGCAATAGAGCGAACATTCCCTGAGTGCCTGAGAAGAGATAACCAAGGGCAAACTCACAGCCCCAGTGATGTGCTCGGCTCTCTTCGTCCTTGGCTACTCCCGTGAAATGCGGAGGTACCCAGGGTTTCCTCTGTGGAGGTCATGCTCCCTCATTGTTCAGGTTTCGTAGGTTTACGCCCAGAGCTTCTTCTTTTCTTTATTTTCATTCTCGCTGTTATCAGTACATCTGCGTACCGAAGTGAGTTACAGCCTCATGTTCCCTACTTATAGAGATGCGACACCATCCCGGTGCCGGTTTTTTCATTTAGATGCACACCTTCCGTTTAGACGTAAGAGCTCTTGGAGTTGCCTTTATCATGCAGTCCTACATGACACGTTCCTTTTCACTTCCGTCGGAGATGCAAAAGAGGCCGCCTGTGGATGCGTGGTGTGCCACATTGCAAAAAAAAAAAAAAAACAACCTTTGACAAAGCCCAATTTCCTCACCCACCCGCAAGTCGACATTACGACAGGTCGTTATTGTTGTATCGCTTCAAGTGTTAGAAAGGAAAAGAAGAAAAAAAAAGATGGACAGATATGAAGAGGTCTCGGGGAGGGAATTTTTTCGCCCACGGAAAAACGTCAGAGAAGAAGAACGAGAGACTCGTCTCCGAGAGAACTTCCCCTCTATCTCTCTCTCCCTCGATAAACGATACGTTGCAAAAAGGTGTTGGTGCTTCCTCTCCAAACGACCAGACGTGCACGAACCTCTTCCACGCGATTGATTTTCTTTCCCCTGAACGCTGCCTTACTTGGAACGGTAGTGCCTAGCCGTTTAATAGTGCGCTTGTTGAAGTTATAAGTTGTGTGTTCTCACAGTGTATACACTTGTCATCTTCCTTATTGCCTCTTTCTTTTGCGTGTATTGTGCTTTCATTTTTCTTTCTTTGTGTGTCGTCCTTTCATCTTCTCCGTGTTTTCCCCAAAACTTCCCGTTTGGTCTCTCTACCGATTGTAGCGCAGCTCTCGATATCATTGCCGTCATCACTCATTTATAATTTTCTTTTCTCAGCACTTTCACTCTGCTGTCAAATCAATGTACCGTCTGGCCGTCAACCGTTTCCTCGCGCCGTCGGCGTGTGCCCGCGGTGCTGGCATCCGTGCCTTCTCCTCCACCAGCTTCTTGCTGGGCAAGGTAGTTCCTTTCAAGCTCGCCGATATTGGCGAGGGTATTCAGGAAGTTCAGGTGCTCGAGGTCAAGGTGAAGCCAGGGGACTCACTGAAGGAGTTTGACAACATCTGCGCCGTTCAAAGCGACAAGGCCACCGTCGACATCACCTCTCGTTACACGGGTGTGGTGAAGAAGGTCTACCTCGTCGCTGGTGAAACGGCCAAGGTTGGGGAGCCCATCATTGACATTGAGGTCGAGGATGGGGCCCTCACCGATGCCGCTCCTGCTGCTGTTGCCCCCGCCGCCGCGCCAGCCGCCGCCAAGCCCGCCGCTGCCGCCGCTGCTGCCCCATCATCCGGTGCCGGTGTGATCCCCTTCAAGCTCGCTGATATTGGTGAGGGTATTCAAGAGGTCCAGGTGCTTGAGGTGTACGTGAAGAAGGGCGACCATGTCGAAGAGATGGAGAAGGTTTGCACCGTGCAGAGCGACAAGGCAACGGTGGACATCACCTCGCGCTACTCCGGCACCATCGCCGACGTCCACGTGGAAAGTGGGAAGACCTTCAAGGTGGGTGACGTCCTCATCGACATTGTCGCAGAAGGCCAGGCGGCGCCCGCAGCCCCCGCCGCCCCTGCAGCAACCTCAATGACTGCCGCAAGCAGCGCCGCTACCGCATCGCCGTCTGCCCGCTCCGCTGCACAGATGGGCCGCAAGGCACTTTCGACCCCCGCGACTCGTTACCTGGCCAAGCAGCACAACGTTGACCTCAGCCTAGTCCCCGCCACGGGCAAAGGAGGCCGCGTAACCAAAGAGGACCTGCATCATTACATGTCTGGTGCCACCCGCTCCGCTGCCCCCACCGCCGCTGCTACTACGAGCGTCTCGCAGGCGGCCCCTGTCGGCGCTGGTGCCGCTGCTGCTACTGCCCGTCCCAGCGTTGTGGGTGAGTATGCTGGCGTCAAGGCGTACACCGGGGATGAGGTGGTGCCGATCGCTGGCGTGCGTCGCGGTATGGTGAAGACCATGACGGCCGCGGCCAGTGTTCCCATGTTTGGCTTCACTGAGGAGTTTGAAATGTCGAACCTTATGGCGCTGCGCAAGTCCATGAAGGACTCTGTCAAATCGCGTAGCCGCGGCACTGTGAGTCTGTCCTTCATGCCTTTCTTTATCAAATCCTGCTCGTTGGCACTCTCGCAGTTCCCTGACATCAATTCCCACTGCCCGCCTGACTGCTCCGTGCTCATCCGCAAGAAGGAGCACAACATTGGCTTCGCCATGGACACCCCGAACGGCCTCATTGTGCCCGTCGTTAAGGACGTCGCCAACAAGTCGCTCTACGACATCGCCGTGGACCTGCAGCTGCTCATCACCAAGGGCAAGGAGAACAAACTTTCCGCCGATGACTTTGCTGGCGGCACCTTCTCCATCAGTAACGTTGGCGCCATTGGCGGCCTCGCGCCGAACCCGACCGTGCTGCCTCCACAGGTCGCCATCGCCGCTCTGGGTAGCACGCGCGTTGTGCCGCGCTTCGACGAGTCTGGCGACAACCTGATCAAGGCCAACGTCATGACCGTCGGCTTCTCCGCTGACCACCGGGTGATTGATGGGGCAACGATGGTACGCTTCAGTAATGCGTGGAAGCGCTACGTCGAGAACCCCGGCACCATGCTCATGGACGTCAAGTAAACGCCAAGTGAAGCGCGGTGACACGCAGACCTACCCAATATCATGGCGACAACGTCCCTTGCATCCCCGTGATGGGGAGGCACTTCTGGCGTCGGTGGGAAGAGCAGCACGCATAAACCACATTCGGGCGAAGGAAAGAAGTGAATCCCTTGCACCTGTGATGTTGCCCTTCCTTGCAATCATTCATGTCACGCACAGCCCTTAGAACCGCTCCCGTCTGTGTTCTTGTGTTTGTTAGACTCCACGTGGGTCTGATCCGACACGGAAAGAGATGCCCTGCCATTACCTCTCTCCTTCTCTTTCTTCCTCCTGTGCCGTTGTCAACCGCTCTTCCTTGCCTGTAAGACGCCAAGGTTGCCACGACTGTGTTCAGTCACGACTGTCTTTGGATATCCCGTGGGTGCTGGACTGCAAGCTTCTTTCACGAGAGGCAGCGATACCAGCCACGTGGTGCCTTTGCATGGACGTTACTTGTGCGTGCTTGCAGGCCGTTTCTTTTCGTTTTTTTCCTCTCCCCTTTGATCTCCCATGATAGCGTTTTTTTTTCATCTTTTGTTTTTCTCTCTGTCCTATCTTTTACCTTTTACGATTTCCTCGTTCGCTGCCACTCCTTGTGGGTGGCGTACTAGCGTCTCCTATCTTACCGTTCGTCCTTTACTGTTTCCTTTCCCCCCTAGTTTGTTGCTGAGCTCAAGGATGCCAGGTCGCTGCACCCCTTCTGAGTCCACGCTGTGTAAGAGGGGACGGGTCCGAGCGCGGTGGGGGAGGACCCACACCTCATGTCTCGTTGCTATTAGCGGAGCGGTGTAAACTGCTAGGGCGATTGGCCCGCCTCCCCCGCTCCACCCTCTCTTACGCAACCGTTCGTTTCTTCTACTGGCTTCAGCTTGGCCATCACTCACACACGCACACGCGCATACACTTTCCGCGTGGATCTGCGATCTGTTCGGTAACACTCCTTACATAAACGATCACAAAACAGAAGTACGCCCTAAAATCTGTCTGGAAACAGAAGAGTAAGTCCTTTCGTAGCGCGGTCATTAGCTAAGGAGAAGCAGCGAGGTAGATGACTTGTCGCCCAACAAGCAAAGAAAGAAATGACGAGTTCTCTTTGCAGGTCTAGAGAAAGCGCAGAAAGGGGTTGGGTCCTAGACTATCGAGACACACGAACGTGCTCGCTGCGGCGCTATATCATGCGAGCAAAACCGACCAGATGACAGTAAGCATGGCTCCTGCTCCTCATGAGTCTGCCTCGCAATGCGCACAAATCCATTTGTTGCACGACCGGGGCACCGACTACCGTCAGTCCTCAAGCGATCTCTCCTCTGTACTCCCCGCGCCCACATACGCTGGCACTGCCACAAGCTTCAGCTTCATTTTTACATATTCAAGATACGGATTAGATCTGCCGTGTGCAATCAGTGGCACACCAGCACAGCTTTTGTTTGACCTTTTTTTTCTTCTCTCGCCATTCTCTCGTCGTGTGACCGTCATCGCATTCCCGTTGCAGCATGGACGACGCCAATCCCTTTGTCATTAGCAAGACGGAGGAAGAGACGGTTGCGGAGGAAGCCCCGGCTCCAGCGCCTGAAGAAACCGAGGAGGTGCCTGTGGAGCCGGTGGGGGATGTCGAAGCTCTGATTCCTTTGTGTGTGAAGCACGCGACCGGGCCTCAGATTAGCACGGCCACCTTTGGCTACGATATTGCGCAGATGGAGCGCCGCCCATGGGAGGACCCCGGCGCCAAGCTGAGCGACTACTTTAACTACGGCTTCAACGAAACGAGCTGGCGTCTTTATTGCGCCATGCAGTCCGAGGGCGAAGCCTCGCTCGAGGCCAAGGCCAGCGAGATGCTCCGCAAGCTGCAGGTCGCTGCGGCTCCAGCTGCACCGGCAGCAGCCGCAGCAGCGGATGCCGAGCCCAACCGGGGCGACGAGAATATGCCGTACGATGCATCTGGCGCGGGCGGTCAGTACCGCCCTCCATACGGCGGCGGCGGCTACGACCGGCGTGGCGGTGGTGGCGGCTACGGCGGTAGCAGCGGCGGGGAACACCGATTGCTCTTCAAGACAAAATTGTGTCAGCGCTTCGCTGAGGGTCGCTGCACAAGGGGCGCGGAGTGCAACTACGCGCATGGGGTGGGTGAGCTGCGCAGCGCACCACCCATGGCCGGGGGCGGCTACGGGATGGATGGCCCGCAAGGCCCACCGTTCCCGGGCGCGGGCGGCTACATGCCGCCGCAGCAGTACAACATGCCCGCGTTCCGGCCAGGGGGGAATATGGGACCGATGCCCATGTACGGTGGCGGTGACGCGTTCCACGAGATGGCCCCTAAGCGCCCTCGCGGAGATGGCGGGGAGTACTAAAGCGGTGTATTTCCGAAGACGGAATGCATGGGATTGCTGTCCGTTAACCTGACGAGGTTCATTGCGTATGTGTCGTTCATGGGGAGGAGGTTCCGCTCCTCCACTTTTGTGGTACTGTAACGTTGTGTCGTGCGCTATAATGGCGCCTTTAGCATTAAAAGGTCAAACCTCTGACAGAACGGAGGACAACGCTACCAACGCAAAAACATCCTCACGCATCTGTGCCTTCCAGGTAGAGGCTACTAGCCTGCTTGTCACACTTCATCAGGCGCTCTCCACCGCCTTGACAACGGGCGGCGCACACGGCGAGGACGAAAGTGAGAGCAGCGGTTTGCGTCAGGTACTACGAATGCCTCCTAGTTCACGCGGCGTGTTGTGTGTGTGTGTGTGTGTGTGTGTGTGTGTGTGTGAACCTTGTGCATGCCAACATGTACCCGAAATCATGTGCCATCCTCACCGTCAAGTAATCTCCGGCCCCCTTTTCTCCTGACTTCTTTTTTTTTGTTCCTTCGCGCAAACTGAACGCATCCTAAAAAAGAAAGCTTGACTTCACGCGAAAGTGAATTCACAGTCAACACAACCTCCACTTCTGTGGCAAGGTTTCTCCTTTGCTAGTATTTACCCTTCCGGTAGAGCTGACACGTGCTGTGTGCGTGTGTGCAATCGGTCCCGCATACGTTCCTTGTTTTCTCTGCTGGTCGCGTTTTTTTTTTTAAAGTCACCACTTCGCTTTCGTTTCCACTTTTTTTCGGATACCTGCGTTCCTTGTCTTTGCTGCTAGGTGTCACGTGGTGTAGAGGTTTCATCTCTCGCTTTCAAACTTTCCCTCATTCGAAAAGAAAGGGCCACTGTCGTGGCATTTGCGAAACGGAAAAGAATGAGTCAACCGTTAGGAAAATCATTTCAGCGCTCGAAGCGTGAAAAGCAGCGCCAGTCGCGGCGGGACTTCCAGCACCTCGTCGACGCCGACCGCGATGCTGCCTTTGAGGCGGAGCGGCTGCAGAAGGGAGGCACCGCGGACACCAAAAAAAGCGCGCTCAAGTCCATTTGGGAGACCAACGCGCTGGAGGACTTTCTTGACATTGCCGATCGCCGTGAGGAAGGCTACTTTGCAGAGCGCGATGTGCGGGTGGTGATTGGCGGAAAGGTGCATGTGGTGCAGAACGACAAGGTTGTCCCCACCACCGAAGTTGAGGACGGCATCTCGAGGCGCAACTGGTTGGAGCTGAGCGAGCAGCTGACGATTCCGCGTCGCCCGCCGTGGGGCTACGACATGAGTGCGGAGGAAATTCAGGCCGGAGAGAAGGCTGCCTTCACGGACTGGCGACGCTCCCTCTCGCAGATGGAGGAGAAACATAAGGTGATCATGACGCCGTATGAGAAGAACTTGGAGGTGTGGCGGCAGCTGTGGCGCGTGGTGGAGCGTGCGGATATCGTTGCTGTCATCGCAGACGCCCGGAACCCTCTTATCTTCCGGTCCAAGGACTTTGAGCGCTACGTGAGCGAGACCAAGAACTCTGTAGGGAACCCCAAAAAGGTGATCCTCCTCTTGAACAAGTCCGATCTACTCACGGAAAACCAGCGCAAGGCCTGGGCAGAGTACTTCCAATCCAAGGACGACACCTTTTTCTTCTTCTCTGCAAAACCGCTGACGGACGAGGAAGGCGACGGGAACGGCGTCCACATGCCGCCAAAGGACAGCGACGAGGACAGCGAGGCCGACGACGAGCCGAAGCTCTCGAAGGAGCAGGAGGAGGCCGCGTTGAAGAGAATCACACGCAATAAAAAGGAAAAGAGCCGGCACAAGAAGAAGTCCCTGCGCGCCCCGGTGGAAGTGGCGAACGCGTACGAGCTGGCGGAGAAGCGGCGGGCGCTCAAGGAGCAGCAGCACGCCCCAAAGGTGAAGGAGGAGAAACCGCTGACCGAGGAGGAGAAGGCTCGCAACGAGCGCCTGGCAGAGGTGGCTCCCTTGGAGCCGTGGTCCGTGCTCGACGCGGTGCAGCTCTTGGATCGCCTTGCCCTGTTCCGGACGGAGTGCGGTATCACCAACGACGAGACGCCCCTCATGGTCGGCCTCGTTGGTTTCCCGAACGTGGGCAAGTCGTCCACCATCAACGCGCTGATTGGGGCCAAGAAGGTGGTCGTGAGCGCCACCCCCGGCAAGACGAAGCACTTCCAAACCCTCGCCATTCCCAACGAACGTCGCGTCGGGCTGTGTGACTGCCCGGGACTTGTCTTCCCGTCGTTCGCCTCCACCAAGGAGCAGATGGTGTGCGATGGCATCCTGCCCGTGGACACCGTCACGGATGGGCTCCGTGCCGCCGCCGTCATTTGCCGCCGCCTGCCGCGCGAGGTCCTGGAACGTAAACTCAACGTCGGCCTCCTTCCCGACGAGGACGTGGACGAGAGCCATTCGCTGGCGGAGCGCCTCCTTAACGCCGTCGCGCGGCGGCGTGGCTACATGGCCTCTCACAACCGCCCCAACCGTACGCGCGCCGCCAAGGACGTGCTGAAGCTCTACGTGGACGGCCACCTGCCCTATGTGGAGCCACCGCCCACGTACCGCCCCGATCCGGCCACGGAGCTTTCCCTCGACCGCTACTATGCGGAGCGGGCGGCCAAGGCAGCCGAGGCGCGGCCGGTGCGGGCAGGAGACGCCTACGGCGACGACGACGACGTCGAGGAGGTGGATGATTGGGACACAGAGGACGACGAGGCTTGGGCCGACCTCGAGGACGCCGAGGAGGCGCGCGCGCTCAGCGATGGCGATGATGACAACCGCAACATTGACAGTGACGACGACGAGAACGCCGTCGTGGCGCCCATGTTCTTCGCGCGGCCGCCTGGTATCCGCACTCGCTTTACGCGGCAGGAGCTCTTCAACCTTGAGGGCAACGAGGCGCGTATGATGGAGCGGAAGGAAACGAAGCGTCGTAAGAAGCGGACCAATCACCAACTCGAGCCGGACATGTACACCTTCATCAACCGCGAGGGCGAGGTTGAGCTACGCATCGACGACGACGACGGCGTGCTTGAGCTGGTTGACGCTAGCGGGATGCCGGCAAGACCAAAACTTGCGCCCAAGACCATGTCCAAGAAACAAATGCGCCGCGAGATGAAGCGCACGGGTGGTCATGTTCCCATGAATCCGTCCGCCAAGCGCATGGGCATCCAGGACTACTAGAACCAAGCCCGTGCCGGTCAGCCGCATGGCGAGCCTCTTCCCTGAACCAAGCCACCGAGGAATGCTTGTGTCTATAAAGGATGAGAATGCTTGAGCGACGGCCATCGAAGCAACCTCTGTCCTTTTTTTCTTCTTCTTTGGTTTGCTCTTCCTCTACACTACGATTAAAACGCTTTAAAGTAAAAACAATATATCTTTATCTTCGACTCGCGTTCCGTGTACTCTACTCTACTGTTCGTTGAATTCGGTTTAACTAAAAAAGATCAACAGCCAAGGAACCCTCTACAAAACACACAGTTGACGTCTCCCCACAGAAGAAGTGACAGCAACCTCACTACGGGATGAGATGAACACATGTACGTCAAAGATTGCCTGCGCAAAACCCTGAAGGCGCTCGCTGGTGGCGGCTGTCGTTGAACGGTCTTTTCGTGTCAGGAAGGGTTCAACGATGCGGCGCGCTCATTCGTGTCGCGTGACGACGAACAGTAGTTCCTTCAACAGTCTTCCCGTTCCGTTGCACCTGCCACGCACTCTTCTGTCCTCGTCGACTTGCGCCGTCACCATTTCTTGTCACGGGAGAGGAAACTCATCGGTGTACGTTAAAGGTCCTGTGCGATGCCTCCTCTAACAATTCTTCCGCGCTTCCCCATGCCTTGTTCTTTCCTTCCATCGACTGCTCCGCAGCACACGGAGGGACCGAAGAAGGTGCAACAAACTGTGCTACCTCAATTCTTCAGGACTTCTGTCTTCTGCCTTCTGTTTTTTTTTTTTTTTTTGACTTTGACACTCCACATTTGCACTCTCACGCGGCAAAGGACCGAGTCGCCTTTAACACGGTTCCAGCTTCATTGTCGCTCACGCCCCCGGAGGTTGAGCCGTGTACTTGTCAGTCGGCGATTGTTTTTTTTTCTTTTTCTCTCACAACTCTCAGAGTTCCGCCCCACTTAGTCTTAGCTCACACCTTTCGATCGGAGGCACAACAAAAAGCAAAAGACATCTTTCACCGGAGCGCCGACAGTCCGGCCGCGCAGGAAGCAGCGAGAGGCGGCACCCATTAAGAAAGAGGACGAAGCAGAAAGGAAGATGACGCAGGCACGGATTCGCTCTGTGCTGACCTTCTTTCTGTTCGCATGTATCATTGTTTACGTCACGGTGATTTTCTTCATGCGCGAAGGGGAGGACCGTGCCCTGAATCGTGCGTACCTTGTGGAGATGTTGCGCCGCGCTGGGTACAGCACGGCGCTCTTCAATTGGCTGCCGCAACCTGAGCTGCTCGACCAAATGAATGTCGCTGGGTTGGAGAGCGTCTCACCCTTCTCTGTGTCTGTCCTTACAGAGGCGGAATCTGACGTGCGTGGGCTGACGGTGTCAGAGAAGTTCCCTTTCATCGGGTACGCGTACAGCGAGCCGCTGAGGCGCATCGTCGCTATCCGAGAGACGTTTGCGCAGCGCCCCACGCAGGGGTGCCCTGGTGCGACGTTTCTGATTGGCATCAGCATCACGGTGCTGGCAGTCACGCTGTCGGTTCTCTTCATCAAACTAGCCAACACGTTAGCCGCCACCGCACTGGCCCACCCCTCCCGCTCACGCATGCTGCTGGCGCGGCTGTGTGTGTTTGTAGCTTTCCTCCTGCCTGTTGGCTTCGGCGCGCTGCTGTTGCACGCGACGTCGCAAATGCAGTACACGTGCGCGGTCCTCGGCTGGCAGGACGACATTCGCCGCACAGCCATGCTCATTGGCGAGCTCTACGGTCTGCTGCTGCAGAACTTCCGTCTTCAAATCCCCAGGGCGAGTCTGCACGTGACGCTGGAGGCCATCAATGCGGCACTGATTGGCGACGGGGATTACTCTCTGCACGTCATTGACTACGCTGCGCAAAGTATTCTCCCAGCGGTGACCGATCCGGCCGTGGCGGCAGGTTTGTTGAGTGTCGACGCATCGCAGCAGCGATATTCGGCATACCTGCCAGAGAGCGGCGTCGTTATTGCTGCGTACGAGATGTCCGAGCAGTCCTTTGTGCTGGGTGTGGTGAAGGAAGTAGCGCACGCGCAACCCACCATGGCCTCACGCGCCTCCTGGCTCGGCATCGCACTGGCCATGGTGCCCTTGTGCGTTATCTGCGTACTCGGTCTGGTGGCCTTTCCTTACGCCTCGCTTGGCCGCATCACAGGCGGCGAGGAGCATCTCGGTCCGTGGGTGTGGCGGAGTCCAGCAGGCTGGCCGACGTGGAAATTGTTGCAAGCCGCTGCGCTGGTTGGCTTCACGGTGTTCGCGATGAGCTACAACGGCGAGCGGCTGTCCTTCTTCGGCAACGTGTCGAATAACCTCACGCTGAACTTGGCCTCCATTGTGCGCAGCTCGTTGGACATCTCGACTTTGGGTAAGATGTTATTGAGCAACTACGGCATGATGCTGCATGGGCTGGACTGGTCAGCTGCGTACGTGGACCACGTCGCTGGTACCACAGTGGAGGATAAGACAGAGGTCAACCGATTTTACCAAGCCCTCTTCACCGCTCTCGATGCAACAACGTACACCCCCTCCAGTGTCGCGGAGAAGGCGTCCGAGCGGACTGTGCAGAAGCTCCCACTGCTCCTGAACAAGGAGCAAACTCAGGCGTTTCTGACGGCACACATGCAGAGAGGGGAGGACGTCGAATACCTCGAGGCGTTCGTTACCGCCTTTGACGTTTACACCATGTACTCCATTCTGGTAGCGGACCCGGAGGGCCTGGGGAAGGGAAGCCCTCTCTTGTCCCAAATGATTGCGCGATATGCGGAGGAGCTCGACAGTGAAAATGGAGCGACCGTCATGGGGAACGCGGTGAAGGGGACACTGAAGAGCATGGAAGCGTACGCGGCCGTCGCTGACGCCTTTGCGCGTCAGACCCGCACCGACCGCGACATTTCAGAGCTATACGAGACCGACCGCGGCCGCGCCGTCGTGGCCCTGGAGGAGCGCGCCATCAAGGAGCGGCAGGCCTCGCTGCCCACCCAGCTGAAGTACGACATCCTCTACACGTACATTGAGCCCTCCTACGTTGGCTGGCCCTTGGCCGCCATCGTTGTCACTGCCCTCTGTCTTGGTCTGGATTACCTGTACACCGCGTTCCTCTACGGCCGCTCCACCAGCGCGCACGATGCCGCCGCGGTGAAGATGGTGCGAGCCCCCGGCATTCCCGCCACAGCAGGAACGCTGCCTCCCAGCAACGACTACACGGCCCCTCACAGCACCCTCAACGTGAACCACTTCCGGCTGTGGCGCAGCGCCTGGTGTGGCTGCGTAGGCACCGCGTGCGTGGCGTTCGTCTGCGTACTCTTCACTGTCCTCTGTCTCGTTGCGAGTCTGCAGGACGTGACCGTCATTGTGAGTCGGCGCACCTTTGAGGAGCAGACTGCTCTGCCAACGCTGGAGTTGGCCAAGTCCGCGGGCATGATGCACGCGTCGACGGCGGCCTGGATGCGGGCGTTCCTCTCCCGCCTCGACGAAGACCTCGTCGCTGCCATGCAGCTGACATATTCATGGGCCAAGGTTACCGAGACGGCCTGGGCTGACGCGAAGCCCTCCACCACGGACGATCGGTTTGACAGTGAGCTTGCGCACACGGCGTCGGCGGCGGAGGCATTGGAGGTGAGTGAGGCGGGGTTGCGGAATAACCTGCGCCAGATGTCGAATCTTGTCTTTGCACACCTTTCCGCGCGCTCGACCGGCAATGACATGGACAGTGTCTACTCGGATTTCATCTCACTCCTGGAACAGTACGACGATTACCTCCCTACGCTGCACCTGTACACGTGCACGACGGGCAACGCGACGGCCTTCTTAGACTTCACCCGTATTCTGCACAACGTCGCCCTTGACCTCATCTACATGTACGGGGACGCCTACGTGGACGCTTACATTGAGAAGCTGGAGACCCTTGCGACGGCGAACCCCACATGCAACCTCAGAACCGAGCGTATTGGGACGTTTCTGCGCCGATGCTCGCTCATGCGCCGCCGTGCCGCCTTCTTCATTCCACGGAAACAGCTGGCAACCACACTGACCACGTCCTCGGATCTGGCCACCACAGACATGGTTGCGTCAGTGAAGGCCTCCACTGGGGTCCTCTCCCAGAATACGTTCTCCACGGTGAGCGCGGCTTGGCTCCCCATCGTGGCGGCATGGCTGTGCTTCCCCGTTGTCGTGCTCCTGCGGCGCGCAGCGGTCACACTGCATAGAAGTATCTATTACTCCTGAGAATGCGTTCGGCGCCACTCTCGGTTCTGTTTCAAATGCTTTTCTTCCCTTGTCGCTGCCTCAGCCGCCTTCGTCCCTGCGCTGCGCCTTCTTCGCTCATGCTTGCAGTACAGTGTTCCCACCGATAAGAGAAGGCTCAACGAGGGTCACTTCTGCGCCAACATGTAAACTACCTTCCTCGTGTTTCTCCTTCTTTTTTTTTTTTTTTTGGAACGTTATGCTATAATATAAACTCCTCTTTGTTACTTTGGAAACTTCCCCCACTACCGCTTGCGCGGGCACTACATGCAAAGATACATGTCCGCCAGGGAACGCACCTGGAGCGAATGATACGCCATGAGGAAATGAATAGCCAGAGCCCGCGTCTGGGCCAGAGCACATCGCTCGGCTCGAGGGAGTGCACTGGGATGAAACAAGAGATTGGTATCACCAGCGCTCCTTCTTGAGCCAGGGGAAGCACACGTGTATCACGTGGGGTGTAAGTCAAGATGATTAAAAAATAACAATAATAATTGCTTTTACTGGATCTCGTTTCTACCGCTGTGCTGTGTAAACACTGATCTCAAAATGCAAAGTAGGATAGGACCGTGTAGCGATTCTCCTTGTCGTGTTGCTGGTACTCTTGTGCTTGGCTCCGCTTTGTGTCGCCCACGTCAAGGGGTGCGGGCATCACTTCGTTCTTGTCACTCGTGTGGCCGTGTTTTTTTCAACCAAATTTCCCTAACGTTTACTAACCCTAACAGGTCCTGTGCACACTTGATATTTACGAGACTTGATTAGTTCAACAATTTTTTTTTTTTTAATTCACAGTGGGGGAGCAAGAGCAGGACATACCACTCGACTCAAAAGCAGGGACAGGGAACCTTATCATGGGCCTCCTCAGAAACCCGTTGCTCTATCGGAAGGGTGTGCCTCTCTGCAGCGTGCCGTCACGTCGCCCGCGCACAGCGGCACGGAGACGCACAGCGGCGTCTGGCCACATCCCACCACGCACCGCTGCTGCGGCTCCTCTTCCAGAGCAGCATCCGTCCTCCAGTGCCTCCTTGCCCACGGATTTCTTCTCCTTTCTCCGGGTCGAGCTGACTGATGCCATCTCTCACGGCAGTTCACCTGAGACTCCGAATGCTCTGACAACTGAGCGCCGAACGGTTATGGAAGGTGCGGGGGACTGCGTGCTGCACCC
The DNA here is from genome assembly GCA_030849835.1 of Herpetomonas samuelpessoai. Taxonomy (NCBI): domain Eukaryota; phylum Euglenozoa; class Kinetoplastea; order Trypanosomatida; family Trypanosomatidae; genus Herpetomonas; species Herpetomonas samuelpessoai. The sequence goes on along the minus strand of JASAOC010002089.1, from coordinate 82,735 downwards.
CTGCAACTGTGCGGTCTGGACGCCCGTCCTGTCCGCGTTGCACGCCCGTGGCGCCATGACCACGGTTGACCGCATCGGCGCCCAGCGTTTTCTGCCGCCCACCACCTTCCAGGAGGTGCTGCCGTGGTTATGGAGCGGCGAAAACGCACTAGCATCGCCCTCCTCGGCAGCGCAGGAAGAGGCGTCGTTGGGCTCGAGGCTTCCTTCAGTCCCTGTCACTCCCTCAGCCTGCCTACCTGGCCTGCCTCCCAAACGGGCATTAGAGGAACTGCGAAGCGCCGCACCAGAGCGGTGGATATCCCTCGTCCGGATGGCGCTTATTAACAATGAAGAGGGCTCCTCTACACATGGGGCGGCAGACACCGCCGAAGAGGGGCTTCACCGTATTCAGAGTTGGCAGGAGGTCTTCTTCGCGATTTCGGTGAATCCCTCCTTCGCCACGTCTACCGCGCAGCTGCGCAGCGCACACGCCAGCCTACTGCAGGTGGTGGACATGTACTACGCGGATGCGGTGGCGGTGCAGCAGGTCACCGCCCCACCACGCTGCGCCACCAGTCGTGCTGGGGAGAGCGAGGGTGGCAAACTCAATTCTCAAGCGTCCTTCTTCACTGTGACCCGAATGCCCGTGATGCTGCTGCGTCAGTGGAAGAAGCTCTACCGCGCACACTTTGCGCTGCTCGACTACAGCGAGCTCCTTGAGCGTGTGGTGGTGGGAGAGGAGGCGGTGGTGGCAGCAGCGGAGGCACGCATTGCGTGGTTCCTCACAGGGGAGCAGGGCTACGTGCCACCGGGGACATTCCCGCGGCACATCACCACCGCCCTCTTACAGGACGCGGACCTGTTTCTCTTCTACCTGACGATCCCTGGCCGGCGGGAGAGCGGACTGCCCTGGGAAGAGCAGTGGGCCCGCACGGTGCAGCACGCCGAATTTGCTCTGCGCCGCCTCGTCACCGCAGAACTCGTGCGCCAACCTGCGAGCGCAACACTGTCCAGCACCTCCGCACCAGCGGCAGCAGAGGCCTCCGAGACGATGCGCAAGGCTGTGGGCGTGCTTATGAATGTTTGCATGTGGGTGCGCAACAATAACGGCGAAGGGACACGATTCCTCCAGCTCAGCCGTGTGCTGCTGCATGCCTACTTCACCACCGTTACCGCAAAAATGGGGGACACCGCTGGATCCGCAGAGTGGCTAGCGGCGGGTGCCTGGGCCCTGGTCAAGGCGCTGCGGGAGGCGGCCTTCGCCACCATGGTCGGCAAGGCCGCGCGCCTTCAGTACGCCTGCAGTCCGGGTCTTTTTGACGTCGCAACGGCCGCCGCTGCCTTGGAAACGCTCCGTCCCGAGGAGGAGGCCGTGCTCACGGCGCGCGATGTGCACATCTTACTGCACGTGCGAAAGGCGACGAGCGCAGAAAAGGTGTGGGCGGCGGCGGCACACCACCCCTGCAGTGGGGCGACCAGCCGTTACGGTTTGCTGGCCGTGGGGCTGCGTCTTGCACGACACCTGGTGCTTGCGTCCGCCAACCACACGGTGCCGCGCGCTACACTCCGAAGAATCGGCAACGAGCTCCGCGCGTGGTGTGACCTCGTCGGTCGACCGCTGCATCTGACAAGTGGGGAGGTGGCGGCTCTCTGGCACGGGCAGGTGGTGGGGGGCCATGACTCGCGGATGACGGAGACGGCGTGGGCGGATGTTCTGGGCACCGGGACTTCTAAGAGCACATGGACCTGTGGCTGCGGACTGACCACGTCGTGCGGGCCGACCAGCAGCCAAAGAGCGGCTGTCTCCTGTGCGGCCTGTGTGCTACGGACCGGCGTGCCGCACAGCTGGCAATGCCCGTCGTGCTTGTACACAGCCAGCACGGGCGAGCCGACGGGCTTCTGCTTGCACTGCGGGGCTGCCCACCCAGGGCTGCTGCTCGCGCACCCCACCGCATCTTCGGTGGCCGTACCGACAGCACCTGCTGCGCCACTATCGGGCGAAGAGGTCGACTCCAGCGACCGGCTCTTTGTCTGTGATGAGTGCCATACCTGCTCTCGCCTCAGCTCGCCAGCTGCAGGCGGTGAAGGAGCGGCCTGCGCAGCTTGTGGGAGTGCTCGGGGCTATGTGCGCCACGACTTTGTGTGGTGTTGCGGCTGTGGGGCAACAAATGACGCCACGCACGCCCACTGCTGGGCCTGCACCCGCCGCCGCGCCGAGGTTGTTGCGGACGAGGAGGAGACGCAGGAGAAGAAACTACCTGAGTGTCCGCCGACTATCGCCAGCGTCGCCCCAGAAGGCTTTAGACCAGCGTATCGGTGCAGCTTTTGTCAGCACGACGTCAGCGTCGGCCGGCTGCCCGCGCTGTCATGTGCGTCGGAGGCTGCTAGCGATGGCGCGCTGTCGCAGCAGCAGGGTCCCGGCTTCTACGCGGAGTGCCCCCACTGCCGCTATCCGCACCCTCGCCACCTCGCCTCCCTGACCGAGGGTCGGCGCGTCCATTGCCCAAGTTGTGATGCCTTTGTCCCCCGCGAGGCGGACGGCTGCGACCGCTGTCACACCACCTCCCTCCACATGCTGCAGCCCCTGTTGGTGTCGGAGGCGGACCAACCCTGGCGCTGTCATCACTGCGGACAGAGCAACACCACAACCGGTGCGGCCTCGGACAAGTCGTGCACGGGCTGCGGTGTGCGTCGCGTGCCCGTCACCATCTGGGAGCTTGGCCGCCGCTGGGACTGCTCGTCGTGCGGGTCCGGCTCCAATTTCGGGTTCGCCTGCGACCACTGCCATGCGCTGGCACCTGGACTACCTGCGGCCGAGGTGCATGTGTGGCGCTGTCCCGTGTGTGAGCTCACCCTGAATCCTAGCTGGGACGCCGTCTGCACGCTGCCGGGCTGTGGTGGCACCCCGTGCGAGGACGCAGACGGAGCGGCACCGCCAGAGCTGTTGTCCTACACACCATGGGACTGTGAGTCGTGCGGCACCGTCAACCTCAGCCGCGATGTGGCGCACTGCTGCGGCTGCGGTGCTGCAGTGGAGCCCAAGGAGACGCAATTGCAAGGGACCTCCGTGTTGAATGATCGGGTGGCCGCTGTCGTGCCCGAGCCCGCGCGTCGGATCGCCTTTCTGTCGTCTTCGGCGGCGGCGGCACCGCTGGTTGGCGACCCGCGCGCGCCACCCCCACATCGTCTTGGGGCCGTGGAGCGGCTGCTGGCCCAGGCGGCGGATCTGGAGACCGGAACAGGGGTGGCGGACGTCACCGCACCGACCAGCGCCTCCACAGTCAACCTTCCCGTTGAAAAAGAGCACTCCTTTTCTTCTGACGCACGCGACGAGGAGGAAGGCTGGGAGGCTGTCTACCCGCGTGCAGTGATGCCGTTTTAAAGATGAGATCGGTGGGTAAGTCGATTCATGCGGACGGGGAATGGTTTCTTCTGACTCAGTTTTCGTCGATGTGGGTTAAAAAAAAAAAGGACAAACATCTCTTTCTCTCGAGAGTGAACTCAAGTACTTGTGAGCACTGCGCTTCATCAGGAGACACACCCGTTCCCATCTTTCCTTTCTCTTTCTCACTCCCCCGTGCTCCTGTGCGATGCCCACCTGCTAGCGAAGCAGACTAGTGGACGCGTAGAGGGAGTGAGAAGGGGAGTTGAGAGGGTTTGGGTGGCGAGGTATTTGTCGATCCTTCGGTGGGCTGGGTCTGGAGGAAAGGCGTGTGCACTGCTCCCAAGGCACAGTTCTGTGCAGGGTGACAGCGGGTGTCCTACCATGACATTCGCCAAAAAAAAAACAACAACAACAACTCGGCTTGGCTTGCTTTCGAGGCACGAGGAGTTGCTGTCTGTCAGTGTGGCCGCATTCGTATCTGTGCCACTCCTACCCCTCCCCCCCTCTCTCTCTTCACGACGTATGCCTATGTAGGAACACAAAAAGTCAAACAAAAGCAAGGAAATAGGAAACCTCTCTGAGGAGTCACACAAGAAGGGTCCACGAAGCTCCTGTTTTTTTTTTTGCACAAACATACCCTTTTTCGTGCTGGATTAACAGACTCGCTTCGTTTCTTTTCTTTTCCTCACTTGTTTCTTCTTCTGTTCTTGTTTTTCTTCTTTTTTTCTCTTGTGCTTTCAGTTATTTGTTTTTACTTCTTCTTCTCCCTGGGTGCTGTCTTTCTCTCCTGCTAGCTGCTTACTCGCGAAAAACACACCCTAGCCATAGGAAAACGGAAGAAACATAGGGAGCGTGCCCTCTTCCCAGGTTCTCCTCTGAAGCACACACTCGTCAAAGCAACCAACAGCGAAGCGCATCACCTTCGAGTCATCTCACTAGTAGCCACTGCCTGTGCGCGCGCTGTTTTTTTTGTTCTTCTTCTTTTCTTTCTGCCCTCCCCTTGCCCGTCTTTCTTTCCGGAAGCCGCTTTGGCCTCTTCTCCTCTTTCTTCTTGTATCTTTCTACTTGTCGGAGGTCTTGCCCCTGTCAGCTTTATTCCTTTAAAAACGCATTTCCGAACAGTTTCCTTCTTCTCACCTTAGTTGTACCGGAAACTGTTACCTCACCGACGTTGCACGACTTCCTTCCTTACTTTTTTCTTCTTCTCCTTGCTCACTTGTCACTTGAAGAAACACGACACAGCGTGAGCCTCTCTCAACAGCGACATCGCTTCTCAACGAAAAGAAACACCGTGGGAAAGTGTTTGGCTTTCAGCGGTACCACACCTACATTTCCTGTCCCCACCTGTTTTTCTCCGGTCTCTTGCAGCATTCTTTCTTCTCCTTTTCTTTTTCGCCCCTTGCTCGACTGTCCTTGTGTGACAAACTGGCATCGACGGTGCGCACAGCGGCATAAAGGAAAAGTGAGAGGAAAAAAGAACGCAAAAACAAAAGTAAAGCACAGCGTCAACAGTCCCAGCAGCCCTTTCAACGAAAACCTTTGACTCTTCCTTCGCCCCCAGTGCAGTGATAAGAAAGACCCGCGTGTCCCGTTTCTATCTCCTCTTCTCTTTTTTCTCTCTGTGCCCATTGATTGCAGCGTGTAAGGCGTGCTCACACGCACTCTACTGCTTCCCCCGACTCACAGGGTTTCAGTATCTTCCATTTTCTTTCGTTTTCTACATTTTATTTGACCTTGAGTCTCTCACTTTTATCTTCGTTTGCTCTTCAGGTTTCAGCACCTCTTCTCAATAAATATCTTTATTTCTCTGTGCTTCTCTTGGTTCGCCGTCTCGTAACTTTGCTCCTCCTTTGCTCTCCGCTAAGCACAAGCACTCGTGCGTCTCTGTCCTCCCCCGTATCCTTCCCCTGCTACATAACCCCCGAGGGGCACCCCCTTGACTCGCGAGTGTGTCTTCCCTTCCTTGTACTTTTCGATTTCTCATCACCGACATTCAAGCGGGACAGGCAGCGCATCCATTGAGTAAAACTTTCCGTCCTGGCAACATTTCGTTTGTCTCTTTTTCCGCTGCACTTTCCTTTTCTGTATTCCAAGCCTTCCCTATATTTGCCTCTGCACCTGCGTCTTGTACTACTAGGATACATCACCTGTTTAATTTCTTTGCCATCACTCCTTACAGCTACTTCTTCCCTCACAGCTGTTCCACGATCCTTGGGCAGACTCCTTCCTCTGCTGGCTCCCTATCCCTCTGTCTTCCTATTCATTCATCTGTCCTTCTGTCAGGTGGTTTGCTGCTGTGCAGTGCCCTTTCTCTTTGCAGCACAGTACGTCTAAGTGACTTCTCTCTCTTACGTCGCGCCGACCCTGCACTTCACGTTTCTCACCTGTGTATCCTTCTCATTGCTCGGCGCCCCAAAGAGGACTGTGTCAGCAAGAGCGAAAGGTACTACGAAAAGAAAAGAGAACAGCGAGCAGACGTGTACGTATCCACACACGCACACACAGAAAGAAAGAAAGAAAGAAAGGGAGACACGCGGAAGTCCTTTGGTTTTTATCGGAAACTTTTGTGACTTTGAGCCAGCGAGCCTACGCTGTCCGCCTTTTACGCTTTCACCACCCCCCTTTCCTCCCACCTGTGGTAAGACATGCCTAATTCTCCTGTGTCGTGCTCAGGTACCAGCACCACGGCCTCTGTGTCAACCCTGACGCCGTTGACCACCAACAACTCGACGACGATGCCGTACAGCAGCACCGGCACGGCTGTGAGCTTTCAGTCCGCCTCCGCAGCGTCCTCCTCCTTCACCCATGGTCAGCGCACCTCAGCATCCGTCAAGCCCAGGTCCCCGACAATGGCGCCCAGCGCAGATGCCACCAGCCGTGCGCAGGGATCTAATGCAGCGAGCCGTCCTCGCCTCAGCCCCAACCCGCGCCCTGCGTCTGCCGTGTCGTGTCCTGCCCCGCCCGCCCTCCCCGCCTTCGATTGCCCACCGCTTGGCACTGCGGCCAAAACCCCAACGCCACCGCCGCGCCGCAGCCGAGACACCAGTCCGCACGCCCATGGCGCCGCACGTGCCACAGGGCTCAATGGCAGCACCAAGGCCCACGAGCACGCCGAGCCGCCGGCGACGCTCTCCCTACCTCCTTTACAGCCAACGGCGTCCCCGCCGGCACCGAGTCGCTTCGGATCATGCTCCCCTGCACGCGGCCCTGGGCCACGCGTGGAGCCATCGGACGCGCAGCCAGAGGACACCCATACCAGCGGCAGCGTGCCCATTCCTGTGAAGGACGCCAAGCGGCGGCACGGCCACCTCACCATTGCCACCGGCGCCACGTCACCCAGCTCTACTGTCAGTGGACACACGACGACGACGGTGGTGGTGCCCTCTAGCTTCGGTGACGCCGACACCTATCTCTCCGAGCGCGGCCAGACGAGCGTCTGTTCGTTTTCCACGAACGGCACCTTCACCATGGCACCACGTGACAGCAGCATGTTCTCTTGCGGGTCCTTTGATAACGCAGCGGATGCCAAAGGCGCGCCGCCCGCGTCGCGGCCGCTGGACGGCTCGGTCAGCCCAGGCAGCGATGGCGCCACACGAAATGAGCGAGTCTCTGTGTCAGTGCCGCAACCCCCGGCGGCCCCCAACTCCGCCTCCAGCTCTCCTCCCGCCAGTGAGTCGCGCCTGTCGCGGTGCAAGCGCTTGATGCAGTCCATGACGGAGCCTGCCTTTGACATCAAGCGCGTGGAGGAGGCGTCACAGCAGAGCAACTTGACCTACACCAGCCGTACGTCGGACAGCGCCACAGACAGCCTGTCGCGCAGCGTGCGCCAGCAGAAGCTAGGCGGCGACGGCGGCATGCGGATCGCCCTCCCCTGCGCGGAGAGCTGCTACCTGGACGAGGGCATCTGCAATGCTGCTGAATGCCATCCCATCACCAAAGTGAACGACTTTATTTACCTTGGCACCTGGCGCGACGCCAACAGCCTGGAGACCCTGCAGAAGCACGGCATCACGCACGTCCTCAACTGCGCCAAGGAGGTGGACCACGACGAGGGCAACGGCGGCAACGCGGCGCTGCGCTTCAACTTTGACCTCAGCCACTACGACGAGTCGCTGCTCAACGCTCCAGACAGCAGCACCGAGGCGCCGCGGAAGGATGATAGCCAGGACGGCAACCCATATGTGAGCGCGACCATTCCCATGTCGGATAGCCACAAGGAAAAGTTGGAAAGGAATATTGATGCGGCTTTCTTTTTCATTTCGTTGGCTCGCAAGCGGCACGCCAAGGTGCTGGTGCACTGCCGCCGCGGCATCTCCCGCTCCCCCGCCATCGTCATCGCCTTCCTCATGGCAACACAGCGGACCACGTTCCAGGAAACCTACGACGCGGTCCTCGCCAAGCGCTCGTGCGTCTCCCTCAACCTTGGTTTCCACGAATTCCTGGATGAAACTTTCGCCCCAGACCCCAAATGGGCTCGGCTGAACGAAGAGCTCGACAAGCGCGATGGCATCCAGAAGAAACCGTCCAAAGCACCTGCCGGCGTGCGCCTTGCGCTGTCCTTTGGTGCCGCTCCGCCACCACCGCAGCAGCTTCGCACGGAAGCGACAGATGAGGAACAGGGTGTGTATGACGATGAGCCTTTCTCCCCCTTTCGTAAGCCGGCGACCCACAGCTTTGGCGGCGGAGGCTTCGGCGGCGACGATGAGGACGAAGACGAGGATAAAGACGAGTCCCAGACAGCCCCAGGTGAGAAGCCACAGGAGGCGACAAGTGAGGCCGCAGATAAGGCGCGTCCGACACTTCCCGCCGTTCGCGGCACCGCGCAGATGGTGCAGGTGCGTTCCAGTGGTGGCACGTCAAATAACACTTCCGCATCGTTTGCTCTCATGAACCAGTTTGAGTGCACTAGTGACCTCGAAGACGTGTCCGACGGGGGCGCCAACGGCTTCGGCGCCCCAATGAACCGTCGCAGCCCCAGCTCAGATGAGGAGCGGGTCAGCGGTCCTCTCCCCCCTACTTCGCACCCTGGGAGCGCGTCACGGCAGACCGTCAAGGGCCACGGCTCCTTCCCCTCGGACGGCGGCTTCGGCGATGACGAAGGCGAGGCCATCACCCCGCCAAGCGACCGCACCAGCGCCTTTGGCACCTTCCCGGGCAGCAGCCACGCGCGGCACGGCCTCTCCGGCCATCCACAGAGCAAGTTCCTTGTGGGCTCGTACCCGAACTCCTCCACCGGCAGCTCCACCGCGGGAGGTTGCACGGCCGTGAGCATGTCCGTGTCGCACAGTAGTGGCCGCGGTGCCGAAGGAGCCTCGGCCCCCTCTGGTGCCCGTCGCCCCCCGCCCCCACTGCCCCATAACTTTAGTGCCGCCAGTGACGTCAACGTCCAAACGAGCTCTGCGGAGGCTCAGGACCGACGGCACGCGTAAGTTACTTTATTGTTGGGAGAGGAGGGTACCCCTTCCTCTGCATTTGCACCCGGACCCCGACGGTTCTCTTTTTTCGCTTTTTCCCTCTCACTATAGCCCTATAAATCTATTAGCGTTCCACCTTAGGCAGTTTCTCTGTAGTATCCGAGCGATGCGTTTTTTTTTTGTTTGTTAAATTTTACTCGGTGTTTCGCATCCCTCCGCGTCGTGCTCTGTCTGTCTGACAGGGATGCACGTATAACTAATAAAATGTTTGTCTCCCTTACTCCTTTCAAATCCACTTATTTCCCACCTTTGCTCATGTACGCCTCTTTTGGTGAATTGGTGTGCTCTCGTACTGTCATGGAACAGCGCTTTTTGTTTTGTTTGTTCTGCTTTCTTTTTGTGTTTTTTCTTCTTCTGTTGACCTTATTGCCCCTCTTCACACCCTCTCTTCCTTTGCCTTCGCTGATTCCCCTTCTGACGTTCCCACAGAGAGCTTGCTGTCGTCGATGTGACGCGCATGAGCGCCATGCCCGGATGCGCGAGACGCCCACATTATGTAGAAGCAGTCGCCTCATCCCGTCTTCAGCACTCTATTTGACCACCTAGCCGTCTTTCTGTTTCCTTCACCCTCTTTCTGATCGTTGTGTTACCGCTTGCTTCGGCTTCTGTCCCCCTCCCCTTCCCTCCCCACCGCTTCGCAAGGTTCCCTCTGGGTGAAATGCGCGTCTCGTTTTTCGTTCCCCTTCACCTAATCGTCCTTCTTGTACCCTTTCTTCTCACGTCTACAACACGCTCGGAGTGGGCAGTGTCCGCTGCTCGACATGCATGTGTGCGTGTATGTGCTCTCTCACGGAGGACGAGACGAGGTCCCCTGCTACGTTCGCTTACCACGCACTCTACCCAGCTCTCTTCTCTATTGAGACTTCATCCTCGGGTCGCGAAGGCGTCTTCTATATTTCCCCAATCTTCCCCTCCCATGTTTACCCAATACAACATCACCCACCTCCCTCTCTCTTGTCGGAGCTCATTTGTCTTTCTTCGTTGCTGACCCTCCTTTGTGTCTCATGTATCGCACCTCTCCCTCTACGTCGGAAGGCTTCCCTCTACCCTCCCCCTCGTACGCACTGAACCTTTCCTTATTGTCCTACGCGATATCTCTACTCATTCCCAGGAGGCATTTCCGATAGCACAGAGTTCCTTGCGGAGTTAGGAGAAGGACGTCCCGAACCACCAGGGTGGGAAAGAAAAGCAAACAAAGCACCTCTTCTTCTTCGCATTTCTCACCGCATCATCAAGAGGCAGGCTGTTCCTCTCTTGTCCCTCGTTCTCCTTGCTTCTCCAGAAAGCAGAACCTGAAAAGATAACCCCCCCACGTTCTCGCATTGACCAGTGCACCCCTTCTGTTTTCGATATGATTAGCACCGGTATTCCGCTTCGTTGGTGCCCCCTTTTTCCTTTCTTCTCTTCTTTCAGAGCTTGGTTACAGCAAGCCTACTATCACTTTGGCGAGGCGCTGTTCTTCCCCCCCTCACCCCTGGCGTCGAGGGCATTTGGTGCCACGCATCTCGTGGGTGCGTGCGTGTTGCGTCGTCCATCACAGTACGAGCAGACATACATCATAGTGGCAGGCATTCGCATCGGTGCCTATCTTTTTCCCCCTCCTTCGTTTCCTCTTCTTGCTTTCTCTGTTCACCCTGCGCGTACCACTTTTTAATAAATCCACGCCATCTGTAAAGTACTATCTTTGTTTGTCTTTGTATGTCTTTGTTAAATTCTTTTTTTTTTTAATCTCGCACTTTCTCTTCTTAATAACTTGCTCACTTTCCTCTTCCTTTGCTCCGCTTTTTTTCTTTTCTTGTTATTTCCCACTGCTCCTCTTCCTTGTTTTCCCCATATTGAAAAAAAAAAGAAAGAAAATTCCTTTTCCGTTTCCGCTTCCCCAGTTGTCACGCTTGCCCGCTTATGCGCTTTCTTCCTATGATGTCTGTTGACGGTCTGCGTGATTTGCTGCGTGATGGTGGTGGGGTGGCCGCGCGATTGTATGTATGAGCACGCGCTTCGACAAGGGCAGTGAGCAGGAAGACGCAGCGAGGCGCACTTCCGTTGCTACAGCGGCTGTCAGGGCTTATGCGCGATAGGCGCCTTTGTGCCAGCGACACCGTAGCTGTCCGTGACGGATCTCGTTGTTTGCTTCCTCTCTTTTATTATTACTATTACTATTAGGCCCTATCCTTCTGCTTGTGCAGGCCCAACACCACTTTTGACGCCAGCAATATGACCTGTTTTTCCTTCATTTTCCTTCATTTTCTTTAAATTCTTCTTCAGCCTCCGCTTCTTGCTCTTTGCCCTCGTAGGCGATGTGCTCTGTGTGCCACACTCCCGGCGATCGTCTGCAGTCGTGTGGGGGAGTTGCGTGGCACGGAGGCCGGAGCAATAGGCGCAGGGTGATGGCGAGCACAGGACAGGGAGCGGGTAAAGGTGTACCGTTGACAAGGTGAAGCTTCGCTCCTCGACCCCCGACCGAAACGAAAGGGTACACAAGAACGAAAAACAAAAAACGAAAAAAAAAAACAACAGCTTTCTTCTTTTTCTCTACTTCTTCCTTCTTTTTCCCTTTCTCTTCCTTCTTTCTTCTTGCTGATTTCTCTTCTCGCTTCTCACGTTCGTTTCCTATAAGATCCTTTCGAGTTTTTTTCATTTTGCTCTTCTTCTCATTATTACCGCACTTCTGTATTTTTGCTTCCCTGAGAATCTCACAAACGCATCCCCACCATCAAAACAAAAGCGAATCCCGCTGGAAATGGGCGCTGATTGTGACCCCAGGAACACTGCCTGTGTCTGGTAGGCAAACGCCGCCAGAGACATGGGTTGCTGAAAGAGGGACGCCTGTCTCGGCTTGTGTTACGGGAGGGACCGAGCAAAGTGTGGAACTAGGCGAGGACACAGGCCCACATATCCTAGGCCCACAAGCGCGAAGGCAACGCCTCTTCAGGGCATGCGTGATGGGAAAAAGACTTACTGTTCTCCCTCGCTGCGTACAGAGTCACGCAGGGCGTCACCAGAAATTCCCGGCATGCCGAGAATGAAACTACAATGACGCTTACCAAAAAGAGGATGACGCAACAAATGCACCAACGACGTACCTCTTCTCCTTTCCCATTCTATCGTGCTGTGGAATATTTAGAAAAGAAGTACAAATTCCTGTCACTGAGGTTGCTTCTCTTACCACACTCAAGTTTGTGTGCGCCACATATTTATTTCGCCGTTCGATTGAGGGCTTCGCCTTTGGCATTCATCTCCAGCGGCGACAGCGGACATTCCAATTCGCTCAACAGGCGTGTCTTTACCAACCCTAGCAACGCCTACCACAACACATTAACATATTAACACAGTAACTGGTGAACAAACGACCAAGGCAAACCACCCCAACGGCACCAGTCTGATTGCGCAGCGAAATTACAGTGACGCATCTTTCCACACAGGCTCACATTGCGAGTCCCATGTCTGGTTTCTCCCCTTCGCTGACCCTGGCGGGGATGGACTACATTGCCCCGTCCATGGAGTGCATCAAGCCGACACAGCCTCGCGCCGTCGAAGCCGCGACGGCGACGGTGGGCCGCCATGCTGGCCAAGCGCTCAGCACGGGTGCCGCTTCCACTACCGCGCCTGGCCGGCAGGAGGTGATGAAGATCACCCTGGCCGATTGCCTGGCCTGCAGCGGGTGCGTGACGACGGCGGAGACGGTGCTGGTGGAGGCACAGAGCCGCAAGGAGCTGTGCAGCGCTCTCGGCCTACCACCACCGCCCGGCGCCCTCTCTGACGAAGGGGAACAAGACCGTATCGCCTCTGCTGGCACCACCGCAGACACGCTCGTGGATGTGACGACACGGCGGCGGCGGCCTGTGCTGGTCACTATCAGCGAGCCGTCGGCGGCCTCCCTCGCGGCGCATTGCGGCGTGTCTCTCTCGGACGCCTTGTCCATGATCTCTGGCTTCATGCGCACCGTCCTCTGCGACCCAGCAACGGAGCGCAGCTTGTACGTGTCGGATCTTGGTTGGGCCCTCGACCTCTCGACGGAGCTTACCACGAAAGAATATCAGCGGCGAGTGGGTGCACAGGCCGCGGAAGGCGTGACGGGCGCGAAGGCGCCGGCGCAGCTCCCCATGCTTGTGTCCGCGTGCCCGGGGTGGGTTTGTTACTGTGAGAAGCAAGGGGCCACACTGCTGCCGCTGCTCTGCCCGGTGCTCTCCCCTCAAGGCATCGCCGGCAGCTTGGCGAAGCGGGTGGTGGACGAGGACCTGTACCACATCTCCATCCAACCCTGCTTTGACCGCAAGCTCGAGGCGGCCCGTGATGGGTACTTTGCGACGAATGCACGTGAGAGGAGGGAGCGGAAGGAAGGCAGCGAGGAGGAGCCCACCATGACGCCGTATACGGATTGCGTTCTCAGCACGGCGGAGCTGCTCGAGTGGATGACGGAGGTGGACACGACGCTGCCCTGGCGGGCTGCGCTCGACTCTGACGGAGCGGGCGCCACCACCGCGGCCTCCAACGCAGGCACCGACGACGATGCGCGCATGGAGGGGAGCGGAGGTTATCACCGACGCGTGCTCGAGGCCTTGACGCGCAGCGCTGCCGGCGCCCCTAGCGACGTACCTGTCAACATCACCTACGAGACGAAGCGCAATCGCAACCACCAAATCGCGCGTGCAGCTCTGACGGCAACTTCCGCAGGTGAAGGAATGGTTTCCGCTGACGATGGCGTCAAGCACTGTGTCTGCGTGGCCTACGGTTTCCAGCAAATTCAGAACATTGTGCGTGGCATCCGCAAGAACCTCCCAGCGGCGCGGCAGTACACGTTTATTGAGCTGATGGCCTGCCCAGACGGCTGCCTCAACGGGGGCGGGCAGATCCGCGTGCTTTCGGGCGAGCCCCAGGGGCACGCGGCGCGACTGGCGGAGACGGAGAAGGCATTGCAGCACTTCCTGGCGACCACACCAGATGCTCACGTGGCCGCGGAAGCCTCTGAGGAGAAGCTCTTCTCTAAGGCGTCCGTGGCGCGAATGCGAGAGACGGTGGGGCCAAACGCCTTTCGCTGCACCTTCCGTGACCGCCAGAAGGAGTTTGAGGAGATGCTGAACCAGGGCAACATCCACAGCCTCAAGTGGTAAGGGGCACATTGGCTGCGTTGCAAGCAGTCCTTTCGTGGTTCCTCTTCCTTCATTTCTTCCTCTCTCTTGCGCTTCCGTCTCCGCACAGAGGACACATCCATGGTATGGTGTGGTCACGTCGTATGCACTGCAACGTCAGCACGTCTAGACAGGACCAGTCTTCTCCTGTCCTCCCCCGTTCCCCTCTTATGCTTGTTGCTCCTCTTAATGGCTCCTCTGTTGCTCCCACCTCTTTACCTGTACGCGCCTTACTCAAGTCAGGAAAGGCAGAGTGGCGGAAGGAGGCCATGATTGCCAGAACAACTCCGTGGTTCCTCTACTTGCCACGTGGAAAACAACAACAACAACAACAAGAATCTTCACACCCTAAGCGTTTAAAACCAATAGGCAAAAAAAAAAAATAACATATTCGAACTTCAAGAAAAAATGCGTACACGCTTCTTGCGCACAAAACAGTAATGGAGGCCGAGCTCCTCTGTCAGTCCAAGGCAAGCGATCCTCGCTGAACACAAAGCAGCGAAGGGAGCACAATGAAAAAAAAAACCGAATAGGAAACACAGGTGTGATCCTCATTAAGAGCAATGCTGCCCTCTCTCAACGCACCTGTACAATTCTCCTCCGTTTGACTACACCTCGTGTCCGTCCGATGCGCGCTTGCTCCGCATCCTGTCACTTGCGCTTCACATGCACTCGTTAGGGTTCGTTCGCTGGGAGTGGATTCGCTCGAGAAACGATTTTGAAAAAAAGGAAGAAAGAAAAGAAAGACAGGCAGAGGGCTAGGCACTCGGCCTCACCTACAGGCTGATAACTAGCACCTTTTTCTTTCCGTTTTCTGTCTCGCGGGTTTTTCCCTTCTTTCTCTTGGAGAGGTCTGACTTCCTCTCCTCGTAGAGCGGCCATATATCCTCAACCATCACCGCTCCCGCAGTTTCTATTTCTTCTTACCGTTTACCGTCTCGTTCTCTCTCTTGTTCAAGAAGGATATTGCCTGACCTTTTCCATTTGTGCTTCTGTATTATTATTTTAAGAACTGCTCCTTCGTCGTTGGACCTCTAACGGAAACACTCTCTTCACCTTGTGACGTGCGCTCACCCATACATCTGTCGTCACCCAATTCCTTTCCTTTTTTGTTGTTGCCATTTCATACTGTTTCATACCTTTGTTTCATTTTTTTTTGTTCCTTCTTCTCAGATCGCAGGCTCCCTCAGAGTTGCGGGTAGATCCCTTTCCTTGTGCATTGCATTGTTTCTTTGGCCTTTGTTTCACCTAGTGTCGTCATTTGCCCTTTTCTTCTGTCCGTTTGGTGGAGCCTTCACACGGCCCTTCTCCGTTCGTTGGTTTTCTCCCCGCCTTATCTTACCTAGATAGGGTAACGTCTTTCTGTACCATTGGGTCTGCCTACCCACCCACCAACAAGGAATCTGAACGTGTCATCTCATCGCCTTGCATCGGTCTGACCCTCAACTGCATCACAGTTCACTGCTTGTATATCGTCTGTTGCGCACCACCCCTCCACTTGTCCGCTGTACCATCTGAAGGCACAGCGTCTGTCGCAATGAAAGCGCGCCACACCAGGCACGGGCCGCACACTGGCCACAGCAGGTCGGTTGTGCTGTGGCTGTGCCTGCTGGCTCTCCTTTCCGTTGCAGCTCCACCGGTGCGCGTGCTGGCAGCACCCGACGTACCGCGCTGCCACGTTGATGTAAATCGTTTCGCTGCCCATGCAACGAGCATCGGCACGTGGGCAGGCCTGCAATACGACGTCCAGTATCAAATGCATCTGTGTTCGGACAAGAGCACTGTCGGCACGCTGCACGCCACCCTCAATGGCGACGCACAGCAAATCGAGACCCGCGCAGGCAGCCTCACCTACCCTGGAAATGGCATCATCCATTTTAGCGTGGGCGGGGCCGCTACAGGGCCGCAGACCTTCACCTCGAGTATCTGCTGGAGCCCCGAGAACTGCACGACACTGTGTGAGCGTGCCTCAATGGGCAGCGTCGGCGACTGTACGGTGGAGCAGAAGGTGATGCCGACGATGATTGCCACGCTGTGGCTCGTACCCGCCGTCGTCTGCGGCGCTGTCCTCGCGGCGTTTTACGCGAAGAAACGGGCAGAGGAGCGCGAGGAGGTGCTGCAGCGGCGGGACCGCGACCTCAGCTCCATCCGCGAAGTCCGTCGCGACGAGGGCACGCGGCCCATGGCACCCAGTCCCTCCAGCGGGTCTTCGTCATCGTCGTCCTCCTCCTCGTCGGCGTCCTCCTCGCCGGAAGAAAAGCCGTCGGATAGCAACGCGGACCCACACACCGTGGCTGTTGACGTTGCACCAGAACCTCAGCAGTCGTGGGAGGACCACAGCGATGTCGACGTCGTGGTGGAAGGCGATTCTCCTGCCCGCGATCGTGCACCCCCTAAGGGCTCTCGCAGCGACACCGCAAACACAGCCTGCCAAGATCCCCAAACCCCACACCAATCAGAAGCGCAGTCGCCAAAAAAAGCGATTGACCCTGTCTCTGCGGCCACTGCCGGCGGCACCACCGCGAGCTCTTTGGAGCCAACGGAGGCGCACCGGATGGGTGATGCAGAGGCAGGGGACCAGGGCTGGGGCGATGCGCCGGCCGGCGGTAGGAGTGACGATGAAACGCGAGGAATAGTACGGACCCCTGAAGACCGGAAAGAGAATGATAGAGACCCGCACGTTGCTGTGGAGGGTGATAGAGGCGTCCGTGATACGCCACCGTCTGATTTGGCCGCTCCCGGATCCCAGGCGCCAGCACCAGTAGAGGTGTCTGATAGCCCTCAGGATAGCAACCACACATTAGCAGACGATACGTCACAAAAGGATGCAGCGGGCAGCGATTCGACGCGAGCAGAGCAAGAGGCTGCTGCTGCTGCTGCCGCTGCTGCTGCCTCCGAAAAACTTTCTGAGGATATGGCTCGTCTCCACAACAGTGAAGCGCAAACGCGTGTGGAAATTGAGCAACAGGAAGAAGACGAGCGCACGTCTTTGGCATCAACCGCTGATGATGATGAGTCCCGCATCCGCAAGGCCGAGCAAGAAGCGGAAGATCGTCGAGTGAGGGAAGCCGAAGAGGAAGGGGTACGTCAACGGGACGCCCTCAATGGAGAAGAGGCACAGGAGCGGAATGCCCTTGAAGAGGAAGAAGCAAATTACCGCACAGACCTCGTGGAGGACGCCAAACGGCACGAAAAGGAAATGGAGACGGCAGCTGCTGAGGCCGCGAGGACGAAGCTAATGGAGGCGGCCACCAACCTCCACGACGCGGAGGCGGCCGACCGCCGCAATGTCGAGCAAGAAGAGACGGAAGGACGTGACAGCCTTCTCTCGGATTGCGCATCGGATGCCAACGGCATCCGTGCAGAGGAGGCAGCAAGCCAGTTTGCCGACGACGTTCGAAACTTAGCGAAGGAAGAGGCAACTGCTCGTGCCGCCATCGAGGAAG
Source organism: Herpetomonas samuelpessoai (assembly GCA_030849835.1). Classification (NCBI taxonomy): domain Eukaryota; phylum Euglenozoa; class Kinetoplastea; order Trypanosomatida; family Trypanosomatidae; genus Herpetomonas; species Herpetomonas samuelpessoai. The sequence goes on along the minus strand of JASAOC010002089.1, from coordinate 65,322 downwards.
AAGAAGCTGCACCACGACCACTGCACGATTGCGAGGATGCGGAGGCGGCCGACCGGAGAGCGATCCGAAATGATGAGGACATCGAAATCGACGCAGTCTTCGATACGGCAGCCCTTCAGCTCACAGAAATGGCCAGGGCCGCCGATGAGGCCTTCCAGCAAGCCTTAGAAGACCTTGGCAAGGGCGAAGAACAAGAGCGTGATCGCATTGAGCGAGGAGAAGAGGGTGTCCGCCGTGACCTCAAAACGGAGAACAAAACCCAAACAGAGCTACTTTGCGCTTCCCTGGAGGAACAACAGGTAAGAGCTTTGGAGAACTTGGATGCCGACGAGGCACAGGAACGCGCTGACATTGAGCAGCAGGAGGAGGACGAGCGTGCCAAGCTTGCGGATGACTGCGCCGAGGGTGCGAAGGCGATTCAGGACGCTGAGGAGGCTGCTGCCGCCGAGAAGCTTGCTGAGGACATCGCAAATTTAGAGAAGCAGGAGGAAGACGAGCGGGCCGCAGTGGAAGCACGCGAGGTGGACGAGCGGGAGTTCTTGGAGGATGCGTGCGAGGCGGACGCGGTTTCGATTCAGCAGCTTGAGGAGGAGGCCGCTGCCAAGAAGCTACTGGAGCATCTTGATGCTCTCGCGAGCGAGGAGGACGAAACCCGGAAAGCGGTCGAATTCGACGAAGCTGACGAGCGGGCCAAGTTGGCGACCGACTTCGTCGACGATGCGGCTGCGATTCGCAAGGCCAAGGAGGCAGCGGAGGCCGCTGCGGCAAAGCAACGCGCGGCGGACATCGATGCTATGGAGCGCAAGGAAGCACGAGCTAGGGGCGCTGTGGAGAAGGAAGAGAAGGCGGACCGCGCTGCCTTGGAGAAGGCGTGCAGGGATCTTGCTGATGCCATGCGGCGCGCGGAGGAGGCCGCAGCGCTGGCGGCCGCCGCCGAATTGGCCGCAGAGATAGACTCGGTTCACGAGGACGAGCCGATTAACCGTCGCGAGATTGAACAGCAGGAGGCGGACGCCCGTAGACGGCTTGCGCGAGAGAAAGGCAACGACGAAAGGGCCGTTCGCGAGGCAGCGCGGGTGGCGGCCGCCCGCGAACAGGCCGCCGCTGCCGCTGCCGCTGCACTCGTCAAGTGCCAGGATGAGGAGGCGAAGCGCCGAAAGCGCCTTGCCGACGCCGAGGCAGTTGCGAGCGTTGGCTTCACTTGCGAAGCCACGGAATTGGCGAAGCGGGGTGCCTTGACCGCTGAGGAGGCATCTCGTCGAGACGCGCTAGGACGTGATGAGCACCGCGCTGCTGCGAGGGCTGGCGAGGCTGCGAAGAAGGCGGCAGAGGAGAGGCGTCGGGTCAGTGAAGCGGCGCAGCGTGCGCTCGCGCAGATTCCCCGGCAGGAGGCGGTGGAGCGGGAGGAGATTGAACGAGAGGAGGCGGGTGCGCGCGGGGTGATGCAGTCACTGAAGAACGCAGGCCAGCGCCGCATCGCACGTGGGGAGGAGGTTGGCCGACAGAAGGTGGCGGAGCTGGCCAAGGCGGAGGCCGACGCACGAACTCATCTGGAGGACGACGAGGACGGTGCGCGCGATGGCATTCAGCGCCGCCACAACCGTGCTGTGAAGGCCAACGCGATGAAGGACGTTCTCGATGCGACCAAGAACTACAATGACGAGTACAAGGCGCTGATGCAGAGGGTGGTGGACGACAACGAGGACGAAGAGGAGGAGGAACCACCACTCCCGTTCATTGGCTTCTCCCTCACGGAGGATGTCCTCAAGAAGGTACTCATTGTGGATGGACTCTACAAGGACGGCCCGGCCTATCAGACAGGCATTCGCATTGGCGACACCCTCCTCCGCATTCAGGCCAAACCTGTGCACACCATTGCGGAGGCGCGCTACGTGGTGGGCACGACCTGCCATGTGGGCCGCGTCGCTCCGATTACCCTCATGACCCCCATGGGCCATCAGTACACCGTCGCGCTCTGGATCATGACGGCGGAGCGGCGCTTTGTAGGCCGCCCCTTCTTCTTTGATGTGCGGCGGCATGACAAGCTGGAGAGCCCAGGCCGCAAGGCGGTGGTGGAAGGGGTAGAAATGCTGCGCACCCCAACGGGGTCACGGGGCGGGTCTCGCGGCACGTCGCACCGCGCCTCGCGGGCGCACACGCCGATGAGCGCGCAGAAGAGTCCGGACGTCGCCGCGGCTGCCCCACGCTCGCGGTCCGGGTACCGTTCCGAGCCGCGTCTCAGCGTCCTCGACAGCACCCCCAGCCACCGCTCCAGCACGCAAGCGGTCGAGACGCGTTTGACTTTCTCAGACGCTGGCAGCCCCGCGCCCGTGGGCGGCAGCGGCAGGGGCAGCCGCGCGGGTGACGACAGAATCAGCAACCTCCTCTCCCTCGCGGCCGCCTCTCAAGCGGCCCGTGGGAGCGGCCAGCGCGGCACCGAGCTGTCACCCTCGCGCACCGCTAGCGCAGCGGCCGCCACACCCAGTGCGACGAGCCGGGGCCGCTCCTCAGCGACGACGGCTGCAGCAACGCTCGACCACAATGAGGCGACGCTGACGCCCGGTCGCGCAGCGCAGACGGAGCGCGAACGCCGTGAGGCAGAGCGCGCCGCCCGCCAGCAGCGGTCCAACCAGCGGTAGGCTGATCCGGACCTTCCCCTGTCTCCCCTCCTCCCTTAGGCGGCCATAACGGGGATACGTTGGCAGACACAGGACACCTATGCAGGTGGTTTCGTCTTCGAATATTGGCAAACTACTTTCTTTTAGTTTGGGTTTGCGCAGTGTTTCTTCGTGCACTCCTCTTCCTCCATTTTCTCATGACATTTGCCCATACGAAAGCGAATTCTGTTTCCTATCAATGCATTCCTCGACATTTTCTTCCCTATTCGCCGTGCGTGCCCCCCTGTACGGTATCGCTTTGGTTTCTCCCTCTCTGTTTCCATGCATGGCTCCGTCGCTCCGCGTACACCGCTCGTTTGCGGTCACGGCCCATCCTCCCTAGCAAACTCGCAGCACTAAACTCGATGAGAACTGTAGCGATATTCTCAAGACATCCTCGCGAAGGGTGTGACAGAGAGAATGAAAAAGAAGAGAGAGAGAGAGATAGGAGGCAAGGCACTCTTCGTGACGCGAATGAGGCGGGATTTGTTCACTCAGTGGTGCCGCTGCCGAACAAGGGCATGGTTCCAAACACACACACCAGTGCTTGGTTTTCCCCGACGCCCGCTCTGCACGTGTCCGCTGCACCGAGGAGGCACCAGGCGCGACACCAGCGCGCAGCGCTTCATTTCTCCGCTCACACTGCACGAATGCTACACCTCCTTTGTTACAAAATATAAATTCTTTGCTTCTTTTTTTCTTTTCTTCTTGTGTACCGTGTTTAACGTTGTCGTGCGTGAATGAAGAAGTCATACACTAAAAACTCATTGCCTTCTAACACAAAAAAGAAGACACTCCCTGGACACGGAAATCCTTCACTGTAAAGCACCGTCGCTGTAAACCACCTTCCTGCAGTCCAGCCACACCCACCCTACCGTGATCTGTTGTTTCTTTTCCCCCTCTCTTCCTCTGCTAGCGTCATGTCAGACAACATGGAAAAGGTTGCCGAGTCCGCTGTGGCGACCGCGACAAACAACAAGGGCCGCTCTGTCGGCATCGCCGCGCTCGTGGCCCTGGGGCTCTTCCTCCTTTACAAGTTCGTACGGGGCGGGAACCGGGGTGGGCCCGCCAGCGGCGGTGCCGCCCCTGACGCCAACGAGTCCTCCCTTCGCGATCGCGAGGCCAGCGCTGTGCGTGCGGCCGCCGCCAAGTACGGCAAAGGCTACCAGGACCGCATGAAGCAGATGGTGGCGCCCAAGGACGAGGAGGGCGCCCGTCCCTTTATTGGTTTCTCCATCACCGATAACGTGCGCCCAGGAGCGCTCGTGGTCGATGGCGTGTTTGTGGATGGGCCCGCGTATGAAGTGGGCGTTGACATTGACCACGAGCTGGTGGCCATCGCAGGGGAGGCCGCCAAGGACGTGGAGACGGTCCGTCTGCTGGTGGCCAGGCATTGCAAGGCGGGCCGTGTCACGCACTTCACGTTTTTCGACGATGACAAGAATCGCACCTACGAGGCGCATGTGTGGGTCATGACGGCGGATGAGAAGTTCCGCGGGAAGCCGTACTTCTTCGCCCCCCAGGAGCACGAGGTGAGACAGAGCGATCGTCTCAAACAGACGTGGCGCCCGGGGCAGACACCCGACAAGAAGAGCCGCAAGTAGAGGGAAGTCGTCAGTCAGACTGCGTGAACGAGAGGAGGGGGGCATGACGAGAGAAATAAAGGGAAGCACTTCTTGAAGGCCCCGACCATCCACTGCCACTCCTCCCGTCTATTCCGCAGATGCTCTTAACTTTGTGTCCTCTTTCTTTCACGCATCCTCTGTTTTCGTGCGTTAAGTGTGGTTGCCCCCGCTCCGTCAAGGAGCTCTTTTCTGTATGCTCGTGATTTCCCGTGAGGGCATCAAAAAAAAAAAGCAAAAACCTTCTCCTTTTTCTTCACACCTTTTCTTTCGTACAAACCGTCATCTTGTTGTTTTCTTATTCGTTTTTCTTCTCCACGTATTTATCATTGGTTTTCGTAGGTCGTTCATTTCTTGTGTGTGCTCCATCTTTTTTTTTTCCGCGCTACGATTCGTCTCTAACCGACGCCGTACCGCCACATGACACACCAGAAGGACACCACCATCACAACGTGAAAGAACTGGTCAAGGCTCGGTGTTGGCCGTAACCGCTCTTGTGTCACGTTGTTTCTCATGGCCCTTCTTCTCCTCAGCATTGTTCTCCTTATCTCACTACACAACATCGATTTCACTCTCCTATTTTTGTGCGTTCACTCCCTTCCCCTCTGCCGTCCACACCTGTCCTTCTCATTCACTGAAAGCGTGTCTCAGGAGCGGCAACCGCAAGCAAACTGAAGAGCACGTGGTGCGTGTGTGTTGTGTAGATGCCCACGTGCACCTCGTCCTCTCTTCTTCCTTCGGCTTCTCACCTTTTATTTTCTTCCTTTTCTCTTCTTTGCTCCGTTTCTCACCAGTCCTTCAAGGACACTGTGTAGAGGAAGTGTGGGAACAAAAAAATTAAATAATGGAGTCATCCCCCTGGAATCCGTGTGCACCCCCTACACACTCCCGTTCCTCTTCTTCACTTCCCCACCTTCCCATTATTGACCATTCTCAATTCTCGCTGCACTGATGTTTCTTCTTACAATCTCTCCCTCGTCCTCGCTGTAATATATCAATAATTGCTTGCAATGTTTCCGTTACGCTCTTGTCTTTTTTCTCGTCACTGACCATTCTTGTGAAAACAGCAGCAACTCAGGACTGCTTACCTTTTTTTTCCTTTTGCGGTAGTGCCTTCACCATTCCCATTTTCAGATCTTGTACGGCTTTTTTTTTTCCTGCCCGTGCCCTTCGGCTGCAGTGCACCACCCTTTCCTCGCTCTACTTACGATGTGGTGTTGCGGTGATACACTAAGGCCCTTGCCTTCTGCGACAACTTGGACGATAGCTTTGGACAGCAGACAAACAAACAAAGAAAAGGTGGAAGCAGAAGTGAGTTTAGGGAGAAGGATTAGGAGAGGCGGTGCCGCTTCACCATCCGTTTTGAAGAGGTGTGCAGTCAGCGTGGGCGTCACACCGTCCATGACACTTGGACTGGTCAATGTAAATATGTGTGAAAAGGGAAATGGCGGCACACGTTGTTCGATGGACCGAAAGTGTTACATTCCCTTGTCATGTTGTTTTTCCACAAATGCTGCACCTCCCTCGTCCCTTCTCATTTGACTGTGGATTTGACTCCATAAGAAGTACACTCACGCACGCCTATTTTTAGGCAACGGACACCAGAGCGTTCGTTGTTTTCACTGTACGGGTTGCCGTCCCACAGGTCTATTTGTTGAGGAATACTCCCATCCCACTTTGCCGTGAGGAGAGGGAACTCACCTTTTTTTTTTTTCCCGCCCTCCCCCCTCGCACCAGGTTGTTGGGGCATCAAGGATGCCACGCGCGTACTACAAGCCCTTCACGGCCTATGAGGAGGCACTGGGCTTCCACGCCACGCGCCGCAACGCGTACTTCTTCTGCGCTGTCCTATTCGGCGGGATCCTGTTCAAGGTGATGCTCATGGCCAACTATAGCACCGTTGTGGAGACCCCGCAGGCGATCCGCCATCTGGAGGATAACCCGCAGTACCAGGCCATGCTGGACCAGCGCATGGAGCTCATGGAGAACATGAGCACCAGAGAGTCCATGAAGAAGGCAATGACGAGCCGCCGGCAAGCCCCACCCGCGTGAGGAAACGGGGCGATTACTACTTGGGGGCAGTCCGCCATGCGTCCGTTGCCCCCCCTTTTTTGCGTCTCCACAGATTTGCCTACCCGTCTCCAGACTCGCACGTACGAGCTTCCATCGCATTCACAAAAAGAAAATACAATTGCTCAGTACAAGGAAGACTAGAAGAGCGTGGGTCACCTGTGGGAGTAACAGAGGGCTTTGTCGTAAGACACAACCACCATAGATGATAGATGCGATGAGAAAGTCAAGGAGACTTTGGAGAGAAAGGGAGACAATATTGTCCTTTGCCCTTCCATGGTTCATTACTTCTCGTGCCAACGACATGAACGTGTGCGCCTCTCGTTGTTTATGTGCTTCCTCTCTCTATCCTCCCTTCTATCGACTCCGCATTGGTGTATCTCCGCTGCATAACAATAAAACTAGCATCTCCGCCGAAATCAAAAGAGAAAAAAGAGAAGAAGGACCGATCCGCACCTGCCTAAAGTAATTCTCATGGTGTATCGTCCCCGCGATATCTGCTCGGCCGCCTTCTTTGACGATGTGCGTCGGCTGCGGCTGCTCGCGTACCAGGACGCCCCGGGAGGCCTCGAGTACCGCTTCCATTGGGAGAGCTTCCTGACCGCGGTCACACGTGCAAACCAAACAAACCCCGCCGGCTATAACCAGGACGACGGGGAGGCCCCTGAGGGGTTTGACGATGCAGACGAGGAGGTGGAGTTCGAGGAGGCACTCGAGGCGGCCCTCGAAGCGGACGAGGAACTCCAGCGCCTGCGAAAGCTCTACACGCTGGAAGAAGAAGAGATCGACGATGAGGATGCCGCCGCGGCTGAGGAGGAGTCGGCGGAGACGGGAGGCGCCCGTGACGAGGACGGCCTCTACAACCCGGAGGTTATTGACGCAGACATGGCTGCACAGGAAACGGACTTTAACCGCTTCAAGCGTCTGCTTCGGCACCGCCAGCGCGAGAAGGCCGTCGCAGCAGCGCTGCAGCGGTACGGTTTCCTCATCAGCGGAGAGTCTCCGGTGGAACTCGAGACGTTTGGGCTTATGTTTGCTGCCAAGGAACGCGCCTGTGCGCCAGCCTTGGCCGATGCAGAAGAAGGGTCTCACGTCACGCCCTTGGCTGTACGCTGGCTGCCTGACAAGAAGAGCCCTTACATGGCGAGCCCTCTGCACTGGGCTATTCTCGGACGTGCCCATGACGCCGTGCGCTTCCTTGTTGCGAATGGTGTCGACACAAGCAGCGAGGTGGGGCAGGACAAGGCATCTGCCGTCGGCGGCTCAGCGTTTCATTTTCCAGCCGGTCTGACAGCACGCCGGGTGGCAGAGATGAATGACTCGGCGCAGACGCTGGCGGTGCTGGAGGCGGCTGAGGCGGCACGGGCAGAGTTCCTGCGTGCTGTCGAGCGCGCCAAGCAGCAGATCGAGGGAAGCCTTGAGCGTCGCAAAGCCCGACAGGAGAAGCGGCGTCTCGGTCGCGAGCAGCGGCGCGTAGCCAGAGAGGAGCGTAGCGCTGCAGCGGAGGAGGAAGAAGAGGATATGGCTGATGGGGAAGAGGACGGCATGAGGAACGACGAGGGTGATGAAACCGACAATGACGGAGACTACTGAGGAGGCGTTGTTTCCTCAGTCCATGAGCCGCCTTCTTTTTTTTTTCTCTTCTTCGCATCGACACCTTTACCGCCGTCCTCCCACACCTGTCCCTTGGTTCACTCCCCCCCCCTTTCTCCCTTTCTCCCTCTCTGTCTTGTTGCTAACCGATGTACAATACGTCTCTCATGTTTACCCAGGAAGATATTCTCATTCCCGTGGACAGGAGCATGAACCAAAACAAAGATACCCACAAATAGAATGCTAGTGAGCTGATGGCGCGTGGAATCACGGCTACCTCGCGGCGTGCTTCCGCACGACGGCGTGAGGGAGGACTGCTTCCTCTGTTACTGTCCTGTGCTTCCGACGTTAGCGTGCAGAAGCGCACTTCACTCCTCATAGTCAAAAGTTGTGCGAGCGATTCCGCTCACTTTCGACGTCTCTTTCACTCTGTCTCGGCGCATCCATTCCTTCCTTCCCTTTTAATTCCGGACACAACAAACTGCAAGACCTGTTCTCTCTCACTAGGGCACTCGCTCGCATACGCACGGGGACGCAGTCCTACATTCCGTTTCTTTGGTCGTTCGAGGGGCTGCACTCAATCGTTGCTGGTAGGTGGCACCTTCGCTTCGCTTTAGAGAAAGAAGCTCCTACGCCGACCCAACTCTATAGATTATTTTGAGATAAAAGGTCCGCCATGTCAGACGACCCGCGCGAGAAGCGCCTGTCCGACTACAATGAGCTGCTCGAAGGGCTCTTGGAGATGGTGGCGATGCAGGAGGAGGCCGGCGGCGAAGACGCGGAGCTGCAGGGCCTCATCCAGGACGCTGAGGAACAGCTCCGCGCGCTCGCCACGTCCCTTAACGCGGAGGAGACCATTTCTGTGACCCCAGGCCTCGTCAAGGTCCTCTTACCCAACAGCGCGGATGGGAAGGGCGAACAGCCCGTGGTGCTCTATCCCCCCACGGACACCCCTCGACAAAGCGCGCCTTATGAGGTGCACTACGACCATCGCTATTGGTATCCGTGCGTTATTACCGCTGTCGTGCCTCCCGAAGACGCCACCGCACGTGTGACGTACAAGGCTTGGATTCTCGGCTACAATGTCGAAGAGACGGTGCTGAGTGAAGATCTGCGTCCGTGGGGTAAGGCGCAGGAGACGGAGCGCAAGGAGAGCATTCGCAGCGGGGCGGCCTGTCATGCCATCCGGCCCACAACAGGGTGCTACGAGGCAGCGACAATTGAGCGGCTAACGTTGGAGGGAACCGTGATGGTGCGCTTCCCTGCGGCAGACCCTCCTGCCAGCAGCGACGGGGATAAAACAGAAGCGAAGGAAGGAGTGGTGGACGCAGTGGTGGTGGAGCTACCCCTGTCGCACGTGTACACGGCTGCAAAGTTCTACGCGGTGCTGCGTAAACGCCCGCAGCTGACCGAAGAGGAGAAGCGAGCGCGGCGGCAGGAGAATGCGCGTCGCAAGCGCGAGCGCGCCGAGGAGGAGAAGCAAATGAAAGCCGACAAGGTGGCCCAGGATGCGAGTGACTGGCAGACGCTCATGGGCGATATGATGGGCGGAGGGCCGCGCCGACGGGGACCTCGTCTGTAAACATTTGGTGAAAGCAAGCAGGCTGCTCCCACACAAGTTGCCGTTCTCTTTCTGGAGGAATAGAAAAAGTGGTCTCCCTTCTTGGCAACCGCGCCTTCCGTCCTCCTGGCAAGGGGAGAAAGGTGAAAAAAAAAAAAAAACCATGTGCTGCGGCAGCAAGACAACGAAGAACAATCTAAAAAATAAAATAAAATGGAATCAGCAGCTGATGCCTACACCAGCGTAACCTCTAGGCTGGGACAGTGCTTTCAAGGAACTGTCCTCCTGCCCCGTCCCCCGTACAAGGTCACACTATCTCCACATGGCTGTGTGGAGCCTTCGGGATCCGTGATGGTTCTACCTCTCTCTCTCTCTTTATCGCCTGTGCATGTACGTATCTTTCTTCGCTCCTGTTTTTTTGACTGGCTAACTTGTTGGGTCGACGTGCTGTTACTCAAACGGGTGTCCGTCTTTGACGTAAGTTTTTTCTTTTTCAAATATATCTACTTCCCCTAAAGGTGTTCCCCCTGTCCTCACGTTGAGCAGCAAGTTCTTTATCGAAACCAAACCTATCGTATTCCTATCAAAAGCGTAGGAACAAAAATAACAACAAGAACAACACGTACGCAACGAACAACATGTCCGCTGGCGCTGCTGCTGCTGCTGCTAAGAAGAAGACCCCGCTGCGGGAAACCTTCCTGGGCAAGATGTATCTTGTGGCGTACAACGGTGCCATGTGCCTTGGCTGGGGCGCCATCCTCACCAAGGTGGCCATGCACTACCTTGCGGGCGGAGAGGCCAGCACCGTGTACGATGACATCAGCCTTCCCCTTGCCATCTTCCAGACTGGCGCCGTCGCGGAGATTGTGCACGCCATGATTGGCCTCGTGCCCAGCGGCGTGGCGACCACGACGATGCAGGTCTTCTCTCGCCTTCTCGTGCTGTGGGGTGCGATTGAGGTGGGTGAGACCGACGCCCGTCGCTCGCCCTTCTTTACGCAGATGGTGGTGGCCTGGGGCCTGTCTGAGGTGATTCGCTACAGCTACTACGTCACCAACATCTTCAATATCCACATCAAGGCCCACGCGTGGCTGCGCTACTCGGCCTTTATGGTGCTCTACCCCGTTGGCATCACGGGCGAGGTGATTGCGCTGGTGAAGGCGCTTCCCTTTATCAAGGAGAACAAGCCTCTGACGATGGAGCTGCCCAACAAGATGAATGTGGTCTTCTCGTGGTACTGGTACGTTATCTTCATTCTGGTTGGCGTGTACCCGTACGGCAGCTACGTCATGTACTCCCACATGCTGCGCCAGCGCAAGAAGAGCCTCGCCAAGCTTGCGGGCATCGCCGGCGATGCCACCAAGAAGAGCGCGTAACTTTCCTTCGGTTCCTGGATTACCACTACCCGCCCATCTGATTTTCTATTTTTCATTCGCCGTTTTTTTTTTTTGTGACTGTTTTTGGTGCTCGAGTCTTCAAGAAAGCAGAGTGCACCCACTGTTACTTTGTCCGTCTGCAGAATTTCCACTGACTTGTTTAACGTACTTGGTATATAGTTTTTTTTTTTTTTTAAATGATCTGTTTGTCTCTTCTGTTCTTCCGTTAATGCTATCATGTTGGCGTGTTCAAGGCAGTGTTTGCCGCACGTGCAGACTCTCTCTCTCTCTTGTGGCGACCCTCCCTAGCGCCGTGCAGCGTCGTACGAGTGGAAGAAAGGAGAAACAACAACAGAATTATCGTAATACCAAAGCGATGCTGCATTCGTTCACTTATTGAATGAGGAGACACTCAGCAGAGCGGGGATGTATTTCGTGCGAGGCGAAGGACATACCCACACTCACACACGGTTTGGGTCTCGTGTGTCGCCAGCTGTTTCCACGTGCGATGTGTGCGCTGGAGTGATGTCTGACCAAACGACAGCAGACAGGCGTCGCACGTACCGTAAGAGGAAGACAGACACCAGTGCGGCTTCGAGATGACGGAAGAGGTTAGTGGCGCCTTCCACTCGGGTATCCAAATGTGTTCTTCCTCCTTCCCTCCTGACATGCCTCTTTTTTTTTCTCTCTCTTTCTTTTCCTCTTTCCCTCTTTCTCCCTTCCTTCTTCCTTGTCCGAAGAATGCACTTCATGTCGTACCTGCATGCAAGCCTCCCATAGCAAGAAGAAGGCACACGCGCCAACGGCCCACGTTTTTGTTTTCCCGTCTCCACACTGTTATCTTTAGGAAACGACTTTTCTTTTCTACTCCCTGGTACGAGCTTGTCGTGCTACTTCCCCCTTCTCTCTCTTTCAGCCTGGTGCTTTTGTTATACTCCAAGTCTTACGTTTTGTCCTCTGTCCCTCTCGGTAGGGGTTGGCTGTCTTCCTTGTTGAGCTTCGCGGTTCGCCTCAACCGTACGCGTGTGGGAAGGCACACCCAGGGTATCAAATCCGTTTCATTCGTCCTCTTCTTTTTTTTTTCCCCCTTCCTCCACTTTTCGTGCGTCATCTCTCACTCCCGCTAAGGGATACACAGTAGACATCATTAACCCTTCGTCATTGTCTGTTCCACATACTTCCTTTTTTCTGCCTTCTGTTCATTTTTCTGTGTGTGTTTGTGTGTGGTTGCATTGAACCATTGTTTTTTTTTCTTGTGCTGCACACCCCTTTCATTGCGCGCACTCGCGAAGGAAAACACCTTCACCCATATCCACTCCAATCAAATCACTCTCTTGACCCCCCTCTTCCTCTCTCTCTCTCTCTTTCTCACTATGTTAGGCGGTTTCAGTACCTCTGGTGAAATGCACAAGACGTCCGCGATGAGTAGCCGCAGCACGGCAGAACGCGAGGAGGAGGAAGTGGCTGTGGTGACGGACATCCACGCCCCTCTTACCATGAGCGACGCGCCTGCGTGGCTGGCGGGCAAGAACCTCCAGGGTGCCTTGAATGTCAGTTTGGCCTCGGTGGCCACCCTGAACGAGAAGAAGTGCTGGCGGTACTTCTCCCTCATTGTGGGTGCCTGCGCGGCGTTCGCTGCCCTGTTCTTGTACACCGTGTGGCAGCGCACCATTGCCGCTGCGCGGGATCCTCAAACGGGAAAGATCCGCGAGCACACGTTTCCCTTCTTTGTCTTGTGCTTCTTGGGCGGCGGCTTTGCGGGCCTGGCGCACCTGGCCGTGACACCCATCGACGTTGTCAAGTGCCGGATGCAGGTGGGGGAGTGCCGGTCCATGACGGAGGGCTTCCGGCAAATCCTCAACGACGCAAAGGGCTCCTTCGCGCGCGCCATTCCGCTGCTTTTCCGCGGCTGGCAGCCGACGCTGGTCGCCTACGTCGTCCAGGGTGCCATTAAATTCTCCTTGTACGAAATCTTCAAGTACCTTAGCAGCTTCGCATGGCTCACAGACGCTGCAACGGCAGCCTCTCAAGGCGATGCCAGCGTCTTCAGCGGGGAGAAGCTCTTCAGCTACCTCGTCTCCAGCGCTGTGGCCGAGGTGTTCGCGGACATTGGCCTCGCTCCGTTCGAGACCATAAAGATCAAGGTGCAGACCACCGCCATGTACCCAACGGAGCTAGCCACCATCATTCCGCGCATCTGGGCGTCGGAGGGCATGCAGGGCTTCTACAAGGGCTTGCTTCCCCTGTGGGCCCGTCAGGTGCCCTACACCATGGTCAAGTTCGCGAGCTTTGAAGGCATCGTCCGCGGCCTCAGCCAGCTCCTGCTGAGCGAGAACCCCAACCCTGCGGCGCAGCTCGCCGTCACCATGTTGGCGGGCGTTCTGTCAGGCATTCTGTGCGGCATCATCTCCCACCCTGCGGACACCCTCGTCTCCAAGATCACACAGCGTGTTGGCGTCAGCTCACCCGCCGCCACCCCCACTCCGCAGCGCGGTGTCTCGCGCGTCGGCAGCCCCAAGACAAGCGTGCCAATGGATGCGGCGGGCTTCACCAAGGCAGCGGCAGACGGCATGGGAATCGAGGTCCAGGACGTGCACGAGATGCAGACGGCAGTCAAGAAGGCCATGAATGGCAGCGGCTCGATGAGCGCGGTCGTGGAGCTGATCAAGGAGCTCGGGTGGAAAGGACTCTGGCGTGGTCTGCTGCCGCGACTGGCCATGGTGGGCTCCATCACCTCCATGCAGTGGCTCATGTACGACGCCTTCAAGGTGGCGACAGGGCTGCCAACGACAGGCTCTGGAGGCAGCAGTGGTGCGACCATGGCCCCTGTCAAGGTGTAATGCTTGCGCAGGAGAGCAAGAGAAAGCGGAAGAGTGGGATGTGGAGGGGGGGGGGGAGGAGGTGCAGGACAACTGAAGGATACGATTGCGATGAAACCTTCGCGCTTCGTGCATTTGGCTGACTTGCTATCTGAATCGTCTTTGTGTGGTTGATGTTTCACGTCCTCCTACCCTTTCCTCCCCTTGCACGCTTTTCCTTCTTTCTTGGTGTGCACGGCGTCGTGGCTCTCTTTCCTCCCTGCACGTTCTTTGCCGAACGTTTCTTTCTTCGCATCTGTCATGTTCATTTTCATGGGAAGGCGAAACGTGGTGTTCTTGCGAACGCCATTAAAGAAAACGAAAACAAGTACGATAACAAAGAAAACAAAAACGTAGCGAGGAGGAGGACACAAAAAAAGATAACTGGGTTATAGACACTACAGACAACAACCGCTTTCTGGACTCCCAGCGAACAACCTCTTTCGTAAAGAGGATTGTTGTCGTGGGAAAGGCACCCAGTCCCTTTCTCGCGCAGTGGTTCCGCTCGGTAGCGGCCTAGGGGTTTTACAAAGCGACTAACAGGGTGGGTACATCACACTGCAATGAAAGAGACCCGTACGAGTGGTCGGTCTGATGTTGAATCAACGCATTCTTTTCCTTGCTACCCTTTTCGTTGTTTTTTTTTTTTTTGCGCGCACGTTGATGGAGCGACTTACTGCGCGCGTTCCTGTTGCTGGCGTGCGCTCTCACTAGAGTGCTCATTCTTCTTGTCTATCCGAGAGGTAATTCGCCTCAGTGGTCCCGGCGGTTAGACTGCGTGGGCAGAAGGCGGGCATTGCTTTCCTAGGTTAGCCGGCCCCCTATCACGACAAGCTCTGGTTCACTCGCTGGTTTCCGTGGCAGTAGGACTGTGCTTGCCTGCTTGTCTCACTCTACATCGATGCATGGAGCGTACCTTCCCCGTGCCCCACTAGACGTCACCCGCGTCCCTAGCCGCGTCATCACCGTGCCCGCTGCCTGGCGCGACGCAGAGGATGTGGTAGCAGCTCCGCACAGTCCGTCACACGTGCTGCTTTGGTCTACCCATCACATTAGCCTGCTGGACGCGGCGACAGGGCACGTGTATGCGCAGCCGCCACATCCGCATCGGCACCTGACAGCCGGGTGTCTCCTCGCGGGCCCGGCCGTTGGCAGCGACGGCAGCAGGGTAGCGTTGGACGGTGCTGTGGTGGCGACAGGGGACCGTCAAGGCGTTCTCTGCGTGACCCGCGGCCGTTCCAAAGAGGCCACCTGCCAAGTGACGGTCCTAGGCCAGGGGGATGTCTGGTCCACCGTGACGGGTGGGATGGCCGTGGAGAACATCATTCCTTGCGACGGGGACGCCCACCGCGTCGTGTGCCAGCGCCGACGGGAACGGAATCCCAACGTGTGGCTGGCAGATGTGGAGAGCGGCCAGGCGTGGGCTCTTCCGTTGGCTGGGCCAGTAACCACCGCCACCGCTACAGGTCGCGCGGGTGAGAGCAACGACTCTGTCCAGCTATTCAACCTATCGTACAGGTGTGGCACGGGTGGCTCGACAACCTTCACGGTTGGGTCAGCGAACGACCGATGCGCGACGGTGCATCACGCGTCAACGCTAGCGACGGTGGCGGCCTTGCCGTTCCCTTCCACCAGTGGCTCCATCAGCAGTTTGCCATCGCATACCTGGGCTGTGGAGAATTTCATCTCTACAGCAGCTGAGCACCACTACGCGGTGGTCCTTCGCGAGCGAGGGAGGTCAGAGCGCGAAGGTGCCCACCGGCGTCGGTGGCTCGCCGCCTACGACACGCGCCGCCCCGATGCGCCGTACCTTTGGGCGGCCATTGAAGACGGAGCGGCGGTTGGCACAACCTCACCGACGAATGCGTCTCTTTCATCTTGCACGGTGAAGGTGGAGAGAGAGGAAGAGGACGAGGAGAAGGAAGGAGGCACCGCACCTGCCGCCCACTGCACCTTGAGCACCCACGTGGGTGACGGTCAAGCGCAGCGCACAAGGAAGGAAAGGCCATACCGGCCAACCATCCTTGCCCCCTTTGGTTCAGGCGACGGCGCGGCGTGCGTGCTCGTCACGGCGGACAGCCCGACAGCGGCATCAAGATCTGTGCCACCCTCTCTGCTTACATGGCGGCGCACGCCCAACGGTGTCTGCGCTCAATACGCCTTGGCGTTCCCTCGCAATACCACCTCTCTGCTAGCAGGGGTGCGGGCCATGACGTTTACCGACGATGGCATCCTCAGTCTCATTCGGATTGCTTAGCCCCATCCACTGGAGGCACTGAACCCGATGGAAAGAAAGCAAAACCAATAAGCAGTCATCTTCACCATGAAGACCCGTAAATCCCATCCCATTGCAAGCGATCGCAGTGCGACGCAATAGCATTTATGCAACAACAGACCTAGGGCCCTCCTTGGCAAGCGTTTCAAGTCCGGCAGAGCTTGTTGCGATTGCCGGAGCGAATGCTATCACTTTATCCTTGACTCAATCCACACGGAATACCAAACGTACTCTAACACACACGCTCATCACCTGACGATTAAAAACAAGAAAGAGGTTCTGCATACACACACCAGCTCGTTGTTTCTTGGCTTTTGTTTCTTTGCTCCATTATTGACAAATTTCCTTTAACGGAAATCCTTCTCACATTCTGTGGTCACCATGCAACGCACATTGATGAACGCGATGCTCAAGCAAGGCGCCATGCGGTGCACGGCTGCGTCCCTCATTCGAGCGGCTCCCCTTGTGCGGACGGCCGCGTATCGCCCCGCAACCGTTAGCACTGCCCGCCACATGCACGCGACACCGGCGATGCGGGCACCAAGCGATGTGCCCGCGTCCCTGGCCAAGGACCTGCACGACATTATTCACAATGACCGCCTAGTCATGTTCCTCACTGGCACTCCCGAGGAGCCGCGCTGCCGCTTTACGATGCAGGTCGTCGACCTCATGGACCAGCTCGGCGTCAAGTACGGCTTTTTCAATATCATGGACGACGATGAGGTCTGCGAGGGCCTCAAGCGGTATAGCGACTGGCCCACGTATCCCCAGGTCTACATTGACGGTGAGCTGCTTGGTGGGTATGACATTTGTAAGCAGATGATGCTCGATGGCAGCCTCGTGAAGTTGTTCAAGGAGAAGGAGCTCTTGTAAGCGTCGGGCGACAAGAGAAGGGGAGGTGTGCTGGGGTAGGGGAGGGAGAGAAAGGCAACTTCGTTGCAAGCAAAATTATCATTCCTCCACTGAAACGTACTCCTTTTAAGTAAGTCTCTCTCTCTCTCTCCCCTTGCACCTCTTCTCTGCCCTGAGAACGTCAGCGCTCCGTCACACCGCTGCATATTCCCCGAAAGCTCTCCAGGCCCACTGGATTCGTGCTATCTTTCCCTCTTTGTGAGTCGTATGTGGTCACTCACCTTTGCTGTGTTAAACTAGCCCCACAAACTTCACCTCTCGCTCTTTCCACCGGTGCACCACACGGGCGGTGATGGCGCATGCGACCTTCCTCTTAATTTTGCTGTAAGCGATCTTCCTTTTTGCCGGTTCTTCTTTCTTTCATTCACAGTATTTCCGCGAGAAAATAGCGCGCCAAAAACAAATACTTACACCAAAGAAAGCAAAGAAAAGTAGTGAAACTGTCATGACAAAGGAGGCTGCCGTGCTCGGTGAGCTGTCCCTCTGTCCGTGTGCCGATGCACAAGCCCACACCCACGCATCCGTCCTCAAGAGTAACATACATGCATACCGCCACTCCCACACCGCACGCGCCTCATGGCTGTTCTTCCCATCTGGTTTTCTCCCGCACCTTGTGCATGGATGTGTGTACCTTTATTAGTGAACGCTCCATAGGAAAAGGTTGTGGCTTACGCACACCGGGGACAGCGTTAGCCACACCCCTCACACACACACACACATACACACACAAGTTGCTGAAAATATTGCCCTCGTGCACTCACAAGCGCTTTCCTCATGCCTGCGCCTCGGAATGAAAGACCCTCGCTCCGGCAGACGCAGCTACCCTTTGGTCAGGGTCAAGGGCCACGGCCACCAGCTCCGCCGCGAAGGCCAACGGGAGGCGCAAAGGCAAGCGCAGAGGACCAAGACGCCGCCATTCTCCAGCGGCTGTGGCGGCTGTACTGCGCGCCCCTCTCACAGACACACCACCGCGCGCTGACCTACACGGACCCCATTGTGGGTGACATGTGGCGCCTCTTCTCCCCGCTGCTGCGCAACGCCGCCGTCCTTCCACTCGACCCCTCGTCCGTGGCGTCCAGCGGCGCGCCAGGGATGGACCTCTCCCATGGCTCAGGCCAGTACCCATCGCAAGTGATCTCTTCTCAGCTTTCGGAAAGTGCGGTGAAGACGCTGGGAGCGGGAAAGAAAGGCTTCCGCTCCGTGTTTGAGGGGAGCGACGACGAGGCTGAGATGGAGGCGGCGAATGCGCTGGAGGAAGGCACGGACGCGGAGTCGATGCCGGTGACGCATGTGTTCTGCGTCCACCTGCAGCGCAGCGCAGCGGTCCGGGAGACCACAGGTGGCGGTGCCTACGGCCGCGGGGACGAGGATGAGTCCCGCGGCCCCTTCCCCACGTGCTCACCAGAGATGCACACGGCACTCACGGAGCAGCCACGCATCATGCTACCGCTGCTCGAGTTCCTTGCCGCTGTCATGGCCCTCCAGCATTACCAACAGCAGCAGCAGCAGCAACGCGCAAAGGGCGGCGGCCCGTCTGCTCCGTCGCTGGTGATCCCTTCGCAGCTCCATGGCTCCCCCAGCCCCGCGTCAGCGGCGGCGTCCTCCCATTCACACCTCTTCAACCCGCTGCGGTCGCGCCTGTACTGCTGTGTGGTGGGGGACACGGCCCACCCGACTTCCTTTGAGCACCTTGGTGCCGCACAGCTGGGCCGCATGATCGCTGTGCGCGGCACCATTGTACGCATGAGCCCACCCCGCATCACCTGCCTGTCCATGTCGTACAAGTGCGCGCTGTGCGGGACCGTGAAGCGGCAGGCAGCGGAGGATGGCCTGCTCGTCTACCCAGGCGCATGCAGCAGCAAGTGCCGGGGTTACAAGTGGTTCCCCCTGACCGACGAGAGTGAGTGCGAAGAGGTGCAGATCCTCAAAATCCAAGAGGTGACGGACTTCTTCATGGATATCTCGGGACCTCCCGGTGCGGCTGGGGCAGACCCCACCGGTGGTGCTGGTGGCGGCGGGGGTGGTGGCGGAATGACCAAGGTCATGGAGGTGGAGTTGCGCGCGCCATGGCTCGATCATGCCACTGTCGGGGACATGGTCAATGTCACGGGCGTCCTGAGCACTCGTCGCGGTGATAAGAAGGCTGGCGGCACCCAGCAAATCTGCATCCACGCCCGCTCCCTCCTCGCCGCTCGTCAAGGCAGTGGAGGCAGCAGCGACGCCCAAGGAGGAGGACCACAAGGGGCCACCGCACGCAACGCCGCCGTGGCTGCTCTCTTCGCCCCGCTCCCACAGCAGCAGCAGCAGCAACAGCAGCCCTTGTGGTCCCCTGAAGAGGCGGCCAAGTTTTACGAGATGTCCCGGCACCCGCAGTGGTTTGCGCGCCTGGCCACCTCCGTCGCCCCCGCCCTCTACGGTCTCCAGAAGGAGAAGGAGGCGGTGCTGCTGGCCATGGTCGGCGGCTCGTCGGGCGGCAGTAAGCTCGGCGCACGGAGCAACATCCATCTTCTGCTCGTGGGCGACCCTGGCATGGGCAAATCGCAGCTACTGCGCGCGGCCTGCACGGTGGCCCCGCGAAGTGCCTTTGTCTGCGCACACACCTCCTCGTCCTGTGGCCTGACCATGACCCTGGCACGCGATCCCGTGTCCGGCGAGACGGCGTTCGAGGCCGGGGCCGTCGTGCACGGCGATGGTGGCATCACCTGTATTGATGAGCTGGACAAGGCTGCTGCGGAGCACAAGGCGCTGCTGGAGGTGATGGAGCAGGAGTCTGTCAGCATCGCCAAGGCTGGCATGATTTTTTCGATGCCTGTGCACACCTCTGTGCTGGCGGCGGGCAACCCAGTCGGCGGCCGCTTCGACTTCACCAAGCCCATCACCAGCAACCTCAACCTCTCCCCTGCCCTTCTCTCCCGGTTTGACATTGTCGTCTGTCTGCGCGACACACCGCAGAAGCCGCCGCAGCATGGGCGACAAGCAGCAGGGCCGACGGGCTACGACGTGGACGACACGGAGGCGTCAGGTGCCGATGTCTTTGCAGCGAGCAACCTCACCCACCACGTTCTGGAGCTGCACCGTCGTGGTGGGGGTGGTGGACTCGCCGCTCGCGGGCAACGTCCCACTCGCCATGCACCCACCAGCACCTCCTCCACAGGCCATAGCGGTGGCTCTGGTGGTGTGCTGCCGCACAGCCTGGTGCAGGACTTCATCGTTTTCAGCCGGTCCCAGTGTCAACCAGTGCTCTCCCGCGAGGCCTGCGAGGTGCTCAAGTTTCATTATCTGAGCGAACGCGCCCGCCGGGCCGCGACCCAAGGGGCCCTCAGCGGTGGCAGCACGGCGGAGCTGCATCCTGTGACACCGCGCTACCTGCAGGCCCTCATTCGAGTGGCGGAGGCACGGGCAAAGGTGGAGCTGCGGCTGGAGGTGGCCCGTGAGGACGCCGAGTACGCGGTGCAGCTGCTGCAATCATGCCTGGGGACCTTCAGCGCCCCAACAGGCAACTCGGCGCTGCTGGGACCGCAGCCCGCCCAGATGACCGGCAACGCGCGCAAGAAACGCAACCAGCAGGAGCAGGTGGTGGACCTTCTCAAGGCTGAGATTGCCCAGAATGGTGGTGTGAACATGTTGTCGCATGCCACCATCGTTGAGGTGTGCGAGGCCGTGGGTTGCCGCAACCCAAACGCGATGCTGCATCAGCTGAACGAGTACGGCATCCTCCTTAGCGCAGGCGGCAAGTACAAGCTGCGCGGGGGGTAACACGGAGAAAACAGCTGTTCATGTGGCCCTCGTGTCTGCGTTCTCTTGTGCATCTCAGCGTGTGTCGCCGCTCCACCCTCTTGGGGTTTCCATCGGCAGCTCACAGGAAGCGAGGAGAGGGGGCACCTGAGAGGCTGCGCAAAAGGAAGGCATGCGCCAGCTCACACTCCACCCACGCTCCCGTCCTCCTCGAGACGCATAGCTGAAAAATGAAAAGTTTTTTTTTTTTTTTTACAACCGAAGGGCCACACAACCCTCTCAACAGACCTGATATCCCACTGCATACACAGCTGACCATCCATTCACACAGCTGTTTACGTTTGCTTTCTGCTTTCCTGACTGCTTGCGTGGAGCCCATCCATGGCTTTCAGCGGAATGGTACCCTCCTGCACACATTCACATCTCCGTAGAATGAGAAATGAGTAAAGAATTAATGTGGTGAAATTGTGTCACCTTTTTTTTTTGTTGTTGGAAGAAGAGTGGGGGTCTGCGAAGGATGATCACTGCAGCTATCTTGGGCACATGCCACCTTCCGGTAGTGTGACAGCGGAAGCCAGAGGTGGCGTTTGTGTGTAGTGCGGATCCCACTCCCACAAAAAGCTCTAGGCTGCTCACGGGCAAGCGGGTTTGTGTGTTTCTGGGCGAGGTCGAAAGGACTTCTTGATTACTAGCGGATGTTTTCCTTTTCGCCGAACTGTGGCTTTCATGTGATCTGGACGGTGATGAATGCTTAGAGGGAGGGTCCTCTCAAGGGTCGAGAAGTCGCTTTCCCTCTTTCTCTCTCTCTCCTTCAATTGTGTTCGCTCTCACAACGATGCACGTGTTCGAAGATCTACCTTTCTTCCTCCTCTTTCACTTCTAAAAAAAAAATATATCCTCCCCTGGCACTGTGGCGCAACCAAGCAAGTAGTTTCCTTTCGTCTTCAGTTCCCTTCTCTCCCTTTAGTAGGAAACGACGATGCTTCTCCGCGGCACACGTGTTTTGCTGCGCCGCGGTAAGCCGCGTCCGCGCGCAGGCATGTTCCCTGACAAGTACCGCCGCGTGCCAGCGCTACTGAAACCGCAGCAGGGCGGTCAGCAGTACTTCTCTGATTTCCTCATCAAGACCGCGAACGATGAGTTAGCCGAGGGTCAGCGCACGGCGGCAGCGCAGGACGCCACGCACGGCGCCGTGTACCCGTTACTCCCTCAGCGCGATGTCGACGAGGTCATGGCGCGGACCACGGAGGAGCGTGTCAAGGCAGAGATGGAGGCACTGGTCGCGCAAGACGGCTTCACGTCTGTCCGCGGCTTCAATGAGTTGGCGTGGTATGAGCAGGAGAAGGAAAGGATGCAGCACCCGGCTTCTGCGGCGACGATAGCGGCAGGGGCGTCGGCGGCGGGTCTACCCGAGCGCGTGCTTGGAGAGGATTACTTCAAGAGCCGCTACGGATACTCCCTGATGAAAGCAAGCGCCGCCAAGGACAAGGAGGGGCACAGCATTGGCAGCGGCGGGGAGGCGGCGGCTCCGGTGATGAATTACGCGCAGCTAGATCTGTGGGGCGAGATGCCGCGGTACAAGAAGGACATGATCTTTCTTTACCTGATCTCGAGGCGTCGTAACACATACGCGGTGGCGTACGACTATGAGGGAAAGCGGCTGCTCAACACCTACACGGCTGGCAACCGCGGCCTCAAGGGCGGCGACAGGGGCTTCCGCGGCGACGGCTCCACAGATAATGGCCATCAGGTCGCCAGCATGTACCTCAACGATCTGCTCCCCCGCATCCGTGAGCAGCGCGCAGCCGCCGGCCGTCCCCTAGCGAAGGGCGAAAAGATTGACCTTGTCGTGCGGGTCATGGGCTTCTACAATGGCCGCCAGGGCGCCGTCCGCGCCGTGCAGGACCGCAGCGCCGACTTCCAGGTGCGCTACCTCGAGGACATTACCCCGTTCCCACTCAACGGACCAAAGATGCCCCGTGGCGTCTTCTCGTAAGCGCGCGCGTGTGCGCCTCCACGTTTGGTGACTTCCCCCCGAAGCTCGCTTGGGTTCAGAGAGATGGAAAGTGAGACTGCAGGTGAGAGATGCGGGCTCAAAAGCGCATCACGGCGTGTGTGTGTGTGTGTGTGTGTGTGTGTGCTATGCATACCTGTTCTGGTGAGGGCTGGTTTTACTGGAAGGCGAAGATGATTTACGCTTTCCGTCTCTCTCTTTCTTTGCGCTTTTTGTTTTGTTTGCGGTGCGGCTTGCAGATGAATGGAGGATACCGTAGGTGTCGTTCCTTGCCATGGGAAGAGGGTCATGGCGCACGCATAGTCTTGTTACCTGTTTGTCTTCCGCGCCGCAGGCGGATATAAGTCACAACTGCACACCATCCACGAAGGAGCATTGAAAGGTGTTCATAAGAATACGTAAACCAATAGAGGGGATGGGGCTCGCTGGAGAGAACCGTTGCGTGCTGCGTACCGGTTAGCTTGGGGTGCAAAATTCCTTTTGTCATCCCCCCATCCCCCTTTGTGAAACGCTTGATTCACGTGGTGGTGGGCTCTGAAGGCGATCAATCTTTCCTCGCGCACAGGCGTGAGAGTACCCCCCTTTTATCTCTCTCCCTCTCTCTTTTTCTGGGCAGCGCACGGCATGCCTGACGTCGCAGGTACGGTGCGTGCCGTACGCCTCCTTCACCTCCTTCGCCTCCTCCAGCTGTCCACGTACCGCCCTTGATGGACGCAACACCCGTGCGAGGAGACGGCCCGATGCCCTGACTGCTTCCGACTTCACCTCTCTCGCGTACTTCCTCCCCGTGCTTCCTCTCCATCGGCATCACGATGAAAAGATTTCAGTGTGATTTTCCTATCGCTACTACTACTACTACTACTACTATTATTACTATTATTATTCTGAAGCTAATTTTTGTCGTGCTGCTCTCATAAGTGAGCCGACGATCCTCCCCACTATAAAATCCAGCGAACAAGGCCTTGAAGAAACATAGCGGTCTTTGCAACCCTACTCGCTCCGTCGCGCTATCTCTGATTACTCCTTCGTTGCCCACTATTTGTTTTCTGCTACCCTATTTATAACTGAGAGAAAGGTCCACCTATCCTTGTTTTTTTTCCTTCACATTATTCACCTTTCGAAAATTTTCCGTTCATCGTTTCTCCGGATGTCCAAGGCCGCCTACGATCTGGTTGTGATTGGTGCTGGCTCTGGTGGCCTTGAGG
Organism: Herpetomonas samuelpessoai; assembly: GCA_030849835.1. Lineage (NCBI taxonomy): Eukaryota > Euglenozoa > Kinetoplastea > Trypanosomatida > Trypanosomatidae > Herpetomonas > Herpetomonas samuelpessoai. Next base: position 41,444 of record JASAOC010002089.1, on the reverse strand, counting down.
CTGGATGGAACGCGGCGGAGCTGTACAAGAAGAAGGTGGCTGTGATTGATGTGCAGGAGCATCACGGCCCGCCGTACTACGCCGCACTCGGCGGCACGTGCGTGAATGTAGGCTGTGTGCCCAAGAAGCTGCTCGTGACGGGCGCCAACTACATGGAGTACCTCCGGGAGTCGGAGGGCTTCGGCTGGGAGTTCGACCGCAGCAAGGTAACCGCCAACTGGACCACCATGATCAAGGCGAAGAACGAGGCTGTCAGCAACATCAACAAGAGCTACGAGGGCATGTTCCGCGACACGGAGGGGCTGAGCTTCCACAAGGGTTTCGCGTCCCTGCAGGACGCCCACACGGTGCTGGTCCGCGAGTCCGAGGACCCCAACAGCAAGGTGCTCGAGACGCTCACCGCCGAGCACATTCTCGTCGCGACGGGGTCCTGGCCGCAGCGCCTCGGCATCCCCGGCGATGATCTCTGCATCACGAGCAACGAGGCCTTCTACCTCCCTGAGGTCCCCAAGCGCGTCCTCTGCGTGGGCGGCGGCTACATCAGCATCGAGTTCGCCGGCATTTTCAACGCCTACAAGCCCAAGGACGGCAAGGTCACCATCTGCTACCGCAAGGACCTCATTCTGCGCGGGTTTGACCTCGAGGTACGCAAGGCCCTCACCACACAGCTCCAGGCCAACGGTATCGACGTCATGACAAATGAGAACCCCGCCAAGATCACCCAGAACCCTGACGGCAGCCGTCACGTCGTGTTTGAATCGGGTAAGGAGGCTGATTACGACATCATCTTCCTCGCCATTGGTCGCCACCCGCGCAGCCAGACCTTGCAGCTTGATAAGGTTGGCGTCGAGGTCGCAAAGAACGGGGCGGTCAAGGTGGACGCCTACTCCAAGACGAATGTGGCGAACGTCTACGCTATTGGCGATGTGACAGACCGCGTGATGCTGACCCCGGTTGCCATCAACGAGGGTGCAGCGCTCATGGACACCGTCTTTGGCGACAAGCCCCGCGCCACGGATCACAGCAAGATTGCCTGTGCCGTCTTCTCTATCCCGCCGATTGGCGCGTGCGGCATGCTTGAGGAGGATGCGGCCAAGAAGTTCTCCAAGGTGGCTGTCTACGAAAGCAAGTTCACTCCTCTCATGCACAACATCAGCGGCAGCAAGTACAAGGAATTCGTCATCCGCGTGATCACGAACCACGAGTCCGGGGAGGTGCTCGGCGTCCACATGCTGGGTGACTCGGCCCCTGAGATCATTCAGAGCGTGGGCATCTGCCTGAAGATGGGTGCCAAGATCAGCGACTTCTACAACACCATTGGCGTGCACCCCACCAGCGCTGAGGAGCTCTGCTCCATGAAGACGCCGTCGTACTTCTACGTCGATGGGAAGCGTGCGGAGAAGCTGGAGAGCAGCCTATAACAAAGGCTGGATTCCGAGAAAGAAGCAAAGAAAAGAGGAGTGCACACACGCACAGTCAGAGAGGAGAAATCCAGTTCCCCGTTAACAGAAACATCATCAGAAGAGAGATGAGTGATGAGGGTTACGCCGATTATGCTCCCTCCCTCTCTCTCTCTTTTTTTTTTTCTCTTCTGCACTCTTCGCTCTCTCCTTCTCTTTTCTTTTTTTCTCTCTTTCTATGCCGCTCTACTTCCTTAGCGGATCTCACTTTTTTCTTTTGAAAAAGGGACTCTTTTATTTCTCTCTTCCACTCCGCTTTCATGCCCTTTCCTTATTATTCGGTGATGCAACCCCAAGCCTTCGCGTAACGTCAGCGAAGACTGGCACGTGCCAGCGTTCCCCCTTCCCTCCCCCCTCTGCCGCTTCAAGGACAGCGAGGGATGGGACACCCCGCATACACACATACACACACACACATATGGAACGCTCAACGGCCCATACCAAAAATACGTTGCACGGAAAACGAAATATACACACAGATAAAAAAGAGAAAAGAGCGTAGAGAGAGAGAAAGAGAAAGAGTGGCGCGCTCCGCTAAGGAATGGGCCTCCCCCCTCTCAGGCCACTAGGTTTGGGAAGAGGAAAAAGCAAAAAAAAAAAAACAAAGATGGAGAGACACGCCATGGTGGCGTTCTGAAATCAAGGGCGGATGTTCTCTCCTCGTGTGTTTGCGTGATTCCTCGTGCCCTAGGCTTGCCCGTTGTCTCGCTAACTGCTATTCCTGTCGGATCTGCCTCTCAACCTGGCCTGTGCAGGCTCTTGGCGCTGCCGCATCATGGCCTATACGTACGCCATCTGATTCCTCTCCTGCCTTTCGGAATATTAACGAGAAAGTGTTCCATTCAAAAATCCAAGAAGAAAACGAAAACACAGAAGTCACACAAAGGAAGGAGACCCGCTCACTACGCATTTCACCATCGCTACAATCTTCCTTCGTTTTTGCCGAGTCGCAGACGCTTCCTGCCTGCGATACCTCTTTTTGTGTGTTCTATATATATTACGCCCTCTTGACGATCTTTTTCACTGTCTTGTTGTCCGCCACGTGCTCACGTCCTTTCCTGCTTGCCTTGGAGTTGGCCTTGAACCCTTGTGCTCCGTCCCCATTCCACCTCGTTGGCTCTTTCGTCTCTTCGATTGTGTCTGCCATGAGCGCATTTGAGCATCTCGGCGTGCAGTCATGGCTGGCGAAGCAGTGCGAGTACATGGCGATGCACAGCCCCACGCCCATTCAGTCCTCCTGCATCCCCGCCGCCTTACGAGGCCATCACGTTGTGGGCGGCGCGGCAACGGGTAGCGGCAAGACCGCTGCCTTTGCGCTTCCCATTCTTCAGGAGCTGTCGAATGACGTGTACGGAGTATTTGCGCTGGTCCTGACCCCATCCCGCGAGCTTGCGTACCAGATTGCGGATCAGTTCATTGCCCTAGGAGCCCCATTGCGGGTGCGTACCATGCTCGCTATCGGTGGTGTGCGTCACGAGGAGCAAGTGGACGCTCTGAAGACCCGTCCTCCGATCGTCGTCGCCACCCCCGGCCGTCTTCTCCATCTCCTGCAGGTGTTTGAAGCGGAGGTGCGCCGCGCTTTCAACCATCTACGCTTCTTGGTCATGGACGAGGCCGACCGTCTTACGGAGGGCGATATTCGGTTCACTGTCCGCGATGTCCTCCGCACCTTGCCGCCAGCAAGCCCTTCTCGACAGGTGCTCCTCTTCACCGCTACGCTGGAGCCCCGACTGACCTCGTCTTCACCGTCTCCATCGGCGCCCGGCGAGGAGGACGAACCCTGCTGGCCCGCCCTCCTCCAGCTCCCAGAGACTGGGGGGGCCGCAGCACCGTCACGCAAGGAGGTGATCGTGTGCAACCTGTCGCGCAACATTGATGGCGGTTCCTTCGCAAGCGCTGGCAAGACTTCGGGCGAAAAAGAAGGCCCAACAGAGGACGCAAGGCCGCGAGACCCCTCCCCCGAAAGCGCCATGGGCACCTCGCTCTCCACGATTGCATTTCCCGACTCACTCACTCAAACCTACGTGTTCATCCCTGACATGGTGAAGCTGCCCAACCTTGTCGCCGCTCTGCGTGCTCAAGGAAAGGAGCAGTCCACGATTGTCTTTACCAATTCCTGCATGCGCGCGGAGCTGGTGCGACTCACGCTTCAGCTCCTGGGTTTCCCTGTGTGCAGTCTCAATTCCCTCCTCACCCAGCAACACCGTCTCGACAACTTAGCTCTCTTCAAGCTCGGCCTCGCGCGCATCATGGTGGCGACAGACATCGCGTCACGCGGCCTGGACATCCCGGCCGTGAGCGCTGTCATGCACTACGACGTACCAAAGCACGCGGCGACGTATGTGCACCGCGTCGGTCGTACGGCGCGCGCGGGACGCGATGGCATCAGCATAGCGTTTGTCACGGAGCACGACGTCAGCCTGGTGCAGCGGATCGAGAAGAAACTCCATATTCGTCTCGTCAAGTGGCACGAGAAGGCGCTCCGAGAGGAGAAGATTCTTAAGATTCTGGATGAGGTCTCCGCGGCCAAGGTGCAGGCAAAGCAGCAGGTGGAGGAGCAGTTCGGCCACCGCGCCTCCACCCTCAAGGCACAGGCCGCGGACAAGCGCGCGGAGAGCCGCCCAGTTGTCAGTGGGACGGCCGCCGCAGCCGTCCGCAGAGGCGGGGCACGCCAGGCCAAAGATGAGGCCACCGCCCACGGCAAGCGACCGCGGGGTGAGGAGCCGCGGCACCCTTCGAGGGAACCGAAACGGCAGCTCAAGCGGGCGAAGGCGTAGGGCGCGGCCATGACGCATTGCATCTGCTGTCCCGATTTTGTTCTTTGTTTGTCCTCCATCGTCCTCCCTTCCCTGACCAGCAGAGAAGGAGAACGAGGGAGAGCGGGTTGACACATGCATACTCCATTAATACGCAACGCAACGTTTAACTAAGCCAAACAATCTGACTCGCTCTACAAAGAAAAAAGCAAACACAGAGGGTAACTTCCTTCCCTCACTACCAAAGGGCAGTGAAAACGCAAAGCACAAGGCGACAACACAACATATTTTCACCGAATCCACCCTGCGCGGGCGTGCAGAGAGGGAGGAGGAAGCAATAAAAGAGAAACCATCACAGCAGCGTCAGTTCCGTCGCGCGAAAGACGCACCTCTCACCTGTCAAGTGGCAGGAGAGCGATCTGTGCATGTGTGTCTTCCCGAGAAGAAACAGCGCGATGCACTCATCGGAGTCATTCCAGGTGCTTCCCTTCCACGTACGAAGGAATCGCGCCTTCTTTGCTGGACGGAGGCTCCCGCGACGGGCGACGGCGGTTTTTTATGCGAGCAGAAGGCGGCACCGCCTTAAGGCAAGGCTCGCGGTCCATGGGAAACCAACGACGAGCCCCATTCCCTGCAGACGATGATGTGCCGTCAAAGCATCTTTCTCTTTCACTTTCTCTCTCTCTCTCTCTCTCCTTCCCCCTCTGTCTCTGTCTCAATCGAAGAACTCGTTTGTTCTTTTGTTCTTTTATTCCTTTTCTGTTTGTATTAGCGACTAAACGAAACGGAAGAAGGAAAAACAACAACACTGTACTGGATTTCTTTGTGTATCCACATTAGTCACACTCCCCCACTCTCACCTTACTTTTCAGGTTTAATTTTATATATTTATTTCTCCCTCTTCCATTTTTTTTATTTTCACCTCTTGAATTGATCAAGCTAGGTTTCGCTTACACGAAGCCCAAAGTCGTAGACAGACAGCACTAACAGCGAGGTGGTGGTGCAGGAGCGAATTAATCGTTCATTATTCGACTGAAATTTTCCTTCGGATCTCCTCATTCTTCGTTACAGCGGACTGGTCAAAGAAGAGAAACAAACAAAACAAAGAAGACACACTCACAATTATTGCTCTCCCCCTCGCGTGATCTTGTGTCTCTCTGTCCTTACTGTACACCTGTCAAGCTTAACCAACTTTCTTTACCGCTTCTTGATAAACAACGAAATCTTTTCTCTCACATCTTCGTCGTTGCCCTCTGCCAAGTCAACCAGTGACATAAACTTTTAATATTATTTGACGTTTCCGCACTGGTGCCTATCACGCACTGTCACAACAGTCTGATTCACATTCTGGCGAGGCGACACTGAGACGCTGACATTTCCTCTGAAAGAAACAAGCGGACGAACATAAATTCAGAGCGAAACACAAGCAAGATACACAACCGTAACCATCGAAACATTTATTAACGACAATCCAACACACAGAAGGACGGCGATAAGCGCAGCAGCATAACACGCCTTTTGCACAGACCAGCACGCCACCGCCGACACCGTGAGGGTTCTTTTATCAATCTCACACCCCCCGCTCACGCATCTGGAGCTTCCCTGAAGAACAGGGAAAAACAAAAGAAACCGGCCGTAGAACCCCAATTCGTTCACCCCTCTCTAGTCCCTTCCACCCTCCACCGCTGATCGCCATGTCTGACAACGGCCAGCAACTGGGCACCCCCGCCTCGACAGGCACCGTTCAACCGGTCCCCGTCGCTGGCCCACCGCGGCGATCCGTCGATCCCTCCTATTACCAGTCCACCTACAAGCGGGACTACACACCGAAGGAGGCCACTTGGGAGAAGCCACCCAAGCCAGAGATGGAAATGCGCGGCGCCCGCGCCCCGATCGACCCTGACATGTACAAGACCACCGCCGACGACTACCCAGAATACCCACCAGAGGCCTATCGTACGCAGCCTGACGCAGAACCAGAAGAGGAAGAGAGCAACCACACCCCAGTTGACCCCAACATGTACAAGCGCAGCGCTGACGACTACCCTCCTCACGAGCCAGAGGCGTACAAGAAGCAACCCGAGGAAGAAGAGGACGAGTCCATCCCAGAGCAACCCAAACAACCTATCGACCCGGACACCTACAAGACGACGAACCAGCGCGACTACACGCCCAAGGCAGTGCCCACGGAACCGGCACCAGAGGAAAGCCCCGAGGAGGCCCCGCAGGAGCCCTGGAAACGTCCTGTAGACCCCGACATGTACAAGAGCACTAAGCAGCGCGACTACACGCCCAAGGAGGTGCCCACTGAGAAGGAGCCGGAAGAGGAGCCGGAGCCTGATCAGGAGAAGCCCCCGACTGACCCTGACATGTACAAGACGACGAACCAGCGCGACTACACCCNCCTGTCGACCCTGACATGTACAAGACGACGAACCAGCGCGACTACACGCCCAAGGATATTCCGAAGGACGAGGAACCCGAGGAGGAGAATGAGCCTGAGGAGAAACCTCCTGTCGACCCCGACATGTACAAGACGACGAACCAGCGCGACTACACGCCCAAGGATATTCCGAAGGACGAGGAACCCGAAACTCCTAGCGAACCCGCCCAGTCGAGGGCACCTGTCGACCCTGACATGTACAAGACGACGAACCAGCGTGATTTCACTCCTAAACAGAAGCCTGTAGAAGACGTCCCGGCGGAGGATGGGATTCCTGATGAGAAGCCTCCGATCGACCCTGACATGTACAAGACGACGAACCAGCGGGATTTCACTCCGAAGGACATTCCAAAGGGAGAGGATGAAGCGCCTGCGGAGGAGCCGCCGAGGAAGTCTGTACCGGGCACCTATGACACAGAGTATCGGACGCAGTATGTGAAGCCTAGCGACGATGCGTACCGGCGTCCGGAGCCGGAGGAGGAACGACCCCAGGTCCCTCCGTTGAACCTGGCGAAGGCAAAGAAACCAACGGACAAGAAGAAACCCAAGGCAACGGGTCGTTCGTCGTTGCCCCCTAGCACTGCACGGTCGCAGCTGCCGTCCGCACGGCCGTCGGCTCGTCCGCAGCCGACGGCTCGCAAGGAGCCGACAGCTCCCCCAAAGACGGCCCGCCGGCCGGCCGACACGCCCGCCACCCCTGTCAAACCCCCGGTCGATCCTGAGATGTACAAGACCACCAAGGGAGAGGACTTCAAGCCACCGGAGCCGACAGCGTATCAGAAGCCAGAGCCCGCGAAGCAGCCGGAGGCGGCGAAGCAACCGGAGCCGGCCCCCACTCCGCGGCGTAGCATCCCAGGTGAGTACACCACGACCAACCGTGACGCGTACAAGCCCCCGGACGCGTCGGCGTACCCGAAGCCGGAGCCAAGGCAGGCTCCGAAGCCGGTCCCTGCGGCCCCAAAGCCGGCGGCTGCAGCGCCGTCCCCGAAGCAGCCGGAGCCGGCGAAGCAGCCCGAGCCGGCGAAGCAGCCCGAGCCGGCAAAGCACGCAGCGGCCCCAAAACCGCCCGCGCCCGCAAAGAAGCCCGCGCCCGTCTCCACGCGCCCCGACCCCGCGGCGTGTGTGCACCACGTGGACCCGTCCTTCTACACCACAACGGCTCAGGCGACCTACGGTAAGTACGACGTGGCCCCTGTCCGTGGTACCTACACCAAGCCCGCTAGCGATCGTCGCCTGAGCACGGGGATCTACGGCACGACGTACCGCAACTCGTACTGCGGACAGGACTGGAAGGAGTCGAAGTAAGGCTCCGTCACGCCTGTGCCCCCCCCCCCCACCCCCTTCTTGTTAGGCGTCCATGGGTTTGAGGTGGGGAATGTAACGGTGCGGCGTACAGGAGGGGTGTGAAAGAGGAAAGGTCCATGCCAGAAGGACTGGGCTACCAGTCCTTCCCTGTTCCTCTCTCTCTCTGTCTCAGCATTTGAAGACTTCTCTTCTTTCGTGTTTTTCACGTTTTCCTGAGGTGTGTAGCAACATGCAGTACGCCCATGTATCCTGAGGCTCGTGTTTGCGTATCGCAAGGTTTACGCCGTTTTCTCCCCCTTATCTGGCAGCGTGTTTCTCGTCTGCTTCCTTCACCCTGTGGGGTTCCCCCGTCACACCGTGCAGGAAGATCGGAGGAGGTGCACACTGTTATCAGCATTCATGCGCCGCTCACAGCGGGGGAAACACACACGCACACACACACACAAAGGAAATGCAGAGAAGGAGCGTGTGTGTGAAGGAGAGCTCTGATGTGTCTACTCCTTTTCCACGCCTCGCCGTCTCTCTTTGTTGCTGTTTGTCCCCGACTGTGAATTTGGCTTGAAAGCGGAAGGGAGAAAACGAAACCACAAACCACGGGTACTGGAAGCACGACCGTGGGTCTCAGCGCACATGCGCGCGTTGCTACACCGGGCGGGAGTTGCAGAGATCCGCAGCGTCACCCCGTCAGGTGTGGAAGCGAGAGGAAGTCTCCTATATCCACGCGAACGTGGTCAAACGGTAAGAACCATCAGGCGCCGCACAGGACGAGCGGCTGAACGAGATGTTTTTTTTCTTTCTTTTCCTGTTGAAGAGAGAAACGTGCTACTTGGCTGTCTAAAGAAGAAGTACATCTCAAAGTAACAACAAAAGCGTTTGCTCGCAGTAGCTTTGCCCATGAACCCTGTGAGGAATACATTGATCTACTGTCACAACCATCCCTACTATCACAACAAAAGAGCGTATATAACTGAACTGCACGTATTTCCGCACTCTCCTTTTTTTTTTTTTTTTTTGAGTGACTCTGGCTTTGATTTTTAAGTTCTATAACCATCCTAGTTTTCAGTGGGTTATTCTTTTTTTTTCTCTTCTCTCTTTTTCTTCGTACGGGTGCCCTTTCTCGTTCCTCCTGGAGGCATGCTTCTCCCTCCCTTTCCCTTTTCTCCTCTCCTCCCATGCGATTCACCCGCTCGTTCACCTCTGTAGAGCCCGCCGTGAGGGAGAGGGAGAGATACATGAACGTTCTCTCCCATCACCTCAAACGGGCGCCTCTCTCTCTATTCCCTTCCCACTTTTTTTTCTTTTTTAAATTGAAATGTGTTCCGTGACATATGTTCCTCTCTTCTCCGCGTACCGAAGCGTATTGGCTCACCATCTATATGCCGCCCCGTTTGATTTGTAATTGAAATGTCTTCCTTCTTTTTGCCGTTCTCACTTTCTTTTTCTTCTAAGGTCTCTCCTCGTCTAACCTCGGGTTTGGATTATTGACGAGGCACGAGTGCCTTCCCGGCTCCTACCCGTTGAGGTGAAGACCCGTAACACGAATTGATGGAGTCTCTTCGCCCATAAAGGGATCATAAAGAAAATTTCTCACCGCTCGTACAGACACACACATACACACACACACACACATACACGTGTGCAGACACACATTCACCCATGCGCGCGCTGTCTTGTTTGAAAAGAGCAATACACAATACAGCGAGTCTCACTGACTCATCCTTTTTTTTTTTTTCTATACCTTCTCTCCCGACTTCCCCTTCTCTCCTCTCCTCCTTCTACACCCTCAAGCTCTTCCTCTACCGGTGTTGCAGGAGGGCGGAAATCGGTGAGGAAGAGAAAAAAACAAACAAACCCCCCTCCTCCCTGTGGGCACGACAAGACGCTCTCCCTCCCGTATGTGTCGTTGCCGTTTTTGCAGAGTCACGCTCGTGCGGATGTAAGTGTCTGTGTGTGTGTGTGTGTGTCTGCGTATATGCGTGCGTGCCACGGCATGCCAAGAACGAAGTGTGTGCCCGTGAAGTCTGCCGAGACGTCTCTCGCGACTCCTCCTCTCTGTTGCGAGCATTCGTCTTTGCGCATGTTTCACGGGTCATGTATTGCTTTAGCTCTTCTTTTTTTATTATTTTTCACTGCGGTTGTTGCTTATCTACCTTCTCTCCCTTGGAATCAAAGAAACTTGCGTGCTGTTGCATTTCTCTTCTCCTCCTCCTCCTTTGCAATCAGCTTCGCTTCTTTTCTTCACTGTTCCTTTTGTTTGATTTCCACTTTTTCACTACGCTTCACATTTTTCCTAATCCAACTGTATCGTCACTGTTTCTTTCATTATTTATTAATTTATTTTTTCATTCGGAAAAATCGAGATTTTATTTTGCTCTCTCACACACAGCTGTTTCGCTTTGTTTTTCTTTTCTGTGATAGGAAACCTCGCTCAAAGTCCAAAAGCATATCGTTCAGCCTCGCCTGCTGCGTGTCGTCTTCTCAGTGGTGGAAGCCGACTCGCGTCTTGAGTCTCTCTTTTTTTCTTCTCATCTCTAAGGATACCTACGCAAGCATTTACCAAGAACGCTAGGGGCACGACCACCGCACTCTTCTCCTTCAAAGACGAGATCGGGCACGAGCTTCTCGGTTGCTGAGGACATGGTGTATGTGGCCTCTTTCTTCCTGTGGGTTACATCGTTTAGGCGTGGAAGAGGGAACCATGACAGGAACCATGAGGGCATGCCGTGCGCCAACGACGCAGGAAAAGAGGATGATGCACAAAAACACAGACACACACACACACACACACACCTTCACTGAAAAAAGCGTCTTCTCTCCGCTTTGCGGTTCTCACTCCTGTCGTGCACTGCTCTCACCCGTGGAATTCCTTCCATCCCTCTTTGTTGTTTCATCATGTCCGCTGCCGAGCAGCTTCCCGTGACTTTCCGTCTCGCACTTTCTTCACCCGTTGGGGCCCCTCTCCCAGCCCCCCATTCTTCCCTTCCCTCTTTTCCTGTTGCGACCGATGCTATCTTTTCTATTCCGCCCTGTCTCTACCGTATGGGGTACCACTTGTGGTCGCCTGTTTCCCAACGGCGGCCGAAAACACTTCCGCTTGTTTCGTGTTGCGACACTACACCCGTATTCCTCCACTCTTCTTTCTTTTCTCTCGTTTCCAGAGGAAGTCGAAAGAGACACCACAACATCAACAACAATATTTCTTTTTTCCCCCAGCTGTATCTCATTGTATCAACTCTTTCTTCGTCCATTCAAACGGAAACAAATTATTCTGGTCGTGGTGCAAACTTTGAGAAGTACCTGCATTCGGGTCTCTCTTTATCTTTCTTTTTGTCTGACTGTGTATCTCTGTCTCGGTGGTGTTTGCATTTGAACTGTTCGCCGCGCTCTGCCGACAGTGTGTGACTATTCCAATTTTCTTGTCGCCTCTCATTTCTCTCCTCCCCCCCTCCCCCCACTAACGTCTTTCTTTTCTACTGTTTGTTTTTCCCGTCTTCAGTGTCTCGCTGCAACGCTGTCCTTCTTTTGTCCGTTTTTCTGAAAACCAGTTCTTTTCCGCTCCGTGATTCATATTTCCTTCATCTTTTCGTGACTAACTCTGAAACTCAAAAAAAAATCAACAACAAAAAAAGGATATTCAACAACAGTGACAACACGATTTAACCACAGAGAAGAACACTACTCTCTCTCTGCCTGTCAGATGTGGTTAAAGAAACAGCTACAATGAAAGGAGTTCCAGTAGAGGATCCGCTCCTGTCTGATTCACGAGCGAGGCAATTCAGCCTCACTGCTTGAGGAGCTCCTCCGTGAACTATGGAGCAGTGAATCGTTTGTTGATCTGACGCTCATTACGGGTGTGTCGTAGGGCCACCACCCCAATGGTCTCTGCCTTGCGAGGCACCTCGGCGCGCGCGTCGTCAAGGAGGGATAGGAAGGCGCGGAACTCCCATCACTCTGAAAAAGCGTCGTTCTCTGTGGCATCCTCCTTCCTTGCTGGGCTGGTTCCTCGCTGCTCTGCATGCTTGGTTGATTTTTCACCACTTCTCACCTCTCTTTCTTTGTCTCTCTCTCTCTCTCCATCTGGGTTAAAACGAAAGAAAAAAGGAAAAGAAGTTCAAAGGGAAAGAACAACGTGAGCCGACGACGTGCTAGCCTCGCATTGGCTACGCATCGCGAAGTAGTGCTTTCACTCCTAGGACACCGTTTTTTCACTCTTATTTCTTGTTGAGGTGGTATTTCTTGGGGCTCGTACGCGCTCTTGAATCACTGCAACGTCGCGCTCCCGGATCTTTTGTGCGTCACTGAGGCTGCGTTACGCCGTTGACGCTCGTGAGCGAGGGAAGCTGTGCACTGCTGCTTGCATAAAAGACGAGGAGAAAATAATATATATATAGTCAGCACTCCCCTTGCCCTCTTTGTGTCGGATACAGTAAACAACGCACTGCCTTTGAGGGGCAACCGCCTTGTCGCGTCAAATACTTGCTCCGTTTTTTTTTTGTTGTTGCATCGGTTAACTCGAGCACTACAGAAAAACGTGAAATCTTTCTTATTATCCTTCTTGTTGCTGTTGGTATTGCCCCTTTTTCCGCCTTTCTATTGGGAGGACGGGTTTGTGTGCATCACAGGTTGGACTCCCGTTAGCCCACGTGTACGTTGTCTTTCTTTCCTACGATCGGTTGCTGGTGGCTCCCGGAGCCGTTCCTTCTCTCACGGGCGCGCGTACACACATTGTTTATCTGCTCCATCCGGTGAAGTTCTCTCTCTCTTTTTCTGCTTCCCCGCTGTACCATTTCGCTCCTAGCGGCGCGTCGAGCATCGGAAGCGGCGAGACAACACCAAAACCTTACTGCGCAACGGTATTTTCTCTTTCGATACCACTATAACATGTCGTACAGGTCGCGTACAGGCGCCAGCACCGCAGGCAACGTGGTCGCCTTTTCCACATCCCCCACTGCCGCGGAGGCGGTTAGCAGAGGGCGGCCGCAGCCCTCCCTTTCGGAAGGGGAGCGCCGGCACCGCCAGGCAGACCACCACAACGCTCTGGAGAAGTACACCAACCACACCAGGGAGTCAGACGGCGGGGGCGTCAGCAGGGGCGTTGTAGTCGACGAGGACGATGAGTACGACACAAGGAACAACAGCAGGAATCTGGCGGGCAGCTCCAATAGCTTCAGCAGCACCAGCAACGCCCATCGGCGGGACGGCAACGGGAGCGCGAATCATTCCCAGCATTACCCACCCGCTAGCAGCAATGAAAGCACACTCAACGGACGAACCCGACTAGAGCGCTCGGCCTCGGCTCTGGCTGCTGCCTTCACGCAAAACCTTCAACAGGTCACACGCAGCGGCAGTGAGTCGGCCCTGGACGGAACTCCCACCACAGCGGGCCTCCCCGCTGCGTTCTTGGACGCAGACTCCTTCAAGGCAGCGCTGAGCGCGTGGTGCCAGCGGATGCAGCTGCAGGATCAACCGCGGGAGTTCATGGGCGTCACGCTGCTGCCCGAGGTGACCGTGGTAGATTTTGAGGACGGCACGTACATTGGCACTGTTGACGTGGAGGGCCAGCCGGCGGGCTACGGCCGTGCCGTGTGGGACTCGGAGGACCAGTACGAGGGGGAGTGGTTGCATAGCGTCATGCACGGCAAGGGCTTCTACCGCTGGCGGGACGGTGACTACTACAAGGGGGACTACGTGGACGGCTTCATGAACGGCTTTGGCGAGCTCAAGGACGAGACGGGGCTGTACATTGGGGAGTGGGTCGACGACGCACGGCAGGGCCTGGGCCACATGGAGTACACGGGCGGCAACGTGTACGATGGGGAGTGGCTCTGCAACATGCGGCACGGACACGGGAAGCTGATCACAAAGGAAGGGCAGGTGTACGAGGGTGAATACGTGCAGAATATGCGGGAGGGCAAGGGGGTGCTGCGCAACCCAGACGGCAGCCTCTATGACGGCGATTTTGTTGACGACAAGCCCAACGGACGCGGGACCTTCCTGTGGCCCGACGGGGCCAAGTACATTGGTTCCTTCAAGGATGGCCTGAGGCACGGCGAGGGCTGCGAGTGGCTGCCAGACGGAAGCTGGATGGCCGGCACGTACATTGACGGAGAATGCGACGAGAACCAGGTGGTGCGACACAAACCCATCGCTTCAGACTTTCAGGAGCCCGAGCTGCCAGACGATGTGGCCACTGTCCTCGAGCCGCTAGACCCTAGACAGCTGATCAAACTTACCCAGGCGGCGGCGGCGGCGGAGCGCCGGGTAGGGCGGGGCGGCTCTAGCAGCACCACCACCCCATCCACGCCGAGTGCGGCCGCGGGGGCGAACGGTAGCACGCTACGGAACCGTCGCACAAGTGGAGGCGTCCCGCCGACACCAAAGTCCCCAGCTCCGTCTGTGTCTGTGGACAAGTCACAGGTGTCGGAAGAAATGGCGAGCGCCGCGGCGTCGACAGGAGACAGCGCGGTGCACAGGGCGGACCGTGGGGCGATGAATGCCACCGCGAACAGTGCCGCCTCAGACGCGCCAGGCTCTCCGTTTGCTCTCGCGCTGCGACCCACCCAACTCACCGACAAGGACTTGGAGAACTGGACGCAGCTGAAGATTATCGGGAAAGGCAGCTTTGGGGCTGTCTACGAGGCCCTGCTCGTCACGGGTCGAACAGTGTGCTGCAAGGTTATTGAGCTGGGAAATGTGGAGAGCAACGAGGAGCTCGACAAGCTCAAGAACGAAATCGCTCTGATGAAGCGCATGCACCACCCCAATATTGTGCAGTACTACGGCAGCACCGAGGACAAGGAAAAGAACACCATGAATATTTTTATGGAACTTGTCAGCGGCGGCTCGCTCAATTCGTTTGTGAAGAAATTCAAGACCATTCCGATGAAGACGATGCAGCAGTGGGTCTTTCAGATGGTCTGTGGAGTGAAGTACCTGCACGACTGCGGCATTGTTCATCGCGATATCAAGGGCGACAACGTTCTCGTCTCCCTCGACGGCATCGTGAAGCTGGCAGACTTTGGTTGCAGCAAAAGCATTGACGACGCATGCAGTGCGACGCACGGGTGCGCCACCATGGTGGGCACGCCGTACTGGATGGCACCCGAGGTGATCAAGTGCGAGGCGGGCGGGTACGGGGCGAAGAGCGATATCTGGTCCATAGGCTGCACCATCGTCGAGATGATCACGGGCAAGCCACCGTGGCCCGAGTGTAACTCCATGTGGGCCGCCGTCTACAAGATTGCCAATTCCACCGGGCTCCCTACGGAAATTCCGACGGACCTGGAGCCACAGCTGATGAACTTGCTGGAACGCTGTTTTGAACGCGACCCTCGGAAGCGGGCAAGCGCCAAGGACCTGCTCGAGCATCCGTTCCTCGCGGAGGTCGCAGACGCGGCCATGACGAGCTCGCAGTAAGACACACGAGAGATTTCTCGTTACAAAGTGGTCACACCTCGATGCGTGTGTGCATGTGTGTTGAAGGGGGCAGGGGGGGGGTGAGTGATAGCGGGGTATGGCGTGCGTCTACTATAAATCGTTCGCTCAAGACATTTTTAAAATCTTTACTGCCACGGTTGATGTCTTAGAGACGAAGCACGTGTCTGTGTGCACCTCTGTTGTCACCGGCACTTCTTGGTCAGCGTGCGGTTGCCGTGAAGCAATGACTCCCCTGTCCCCTGTTCACATGCCTCTCTTCATTGCACCTTCCCCGATACCCACTCAGAGCCACCTTGCATGTTACCGAAGCCGCTCTCCGATTATTCTTCTTTGTCTCTTCTGCATCATCGCGGTTCGCTCCCATTGATGTGTTCCCCCCCCATTTCCCGGTTCCCGTATTGTTGCCAACGTGGACAAGGTGGGACCTCTTCAGATCTATTGTGTTGTTGCCGCCACCGCACGGTGACATGGAAGCGTATGTTTATCCAAAAAGATTTGCGAAAAAATATATAAAGATTGACGACTCGTCGGTTCGTTTTGTATGACCTCGTCTGTGTATATCCGAGTGCCCCGTCGCCTCGCTTCCCTTTCCTACCCCTACCCCTTTCCCTTTCCCTTTGCCGGTTTGCTTGCGCTGTATGTCTGTTTGTGGGAGAAAGGGGAAACTCATTGCTGTTTCTGCGGCGCAAGTGATTTGGGCACTGCCGAGTGCCGCTCGGTCTCTCTCTCTATCTTTCTCTTTACGATTGCGAACGTCTGCCACGACAAGGGGAGATGCTCCTCTCCTTCTCCCCGCTGGTCATGTGCTCTGATTCTGTTGTTATCTAGGCGACGGCGGTCACTCACCGTTTCCCCTCTCTCCTATCTCGACCATTACCGTTCCCGCTCTCCCTGTTCGCTCAAGACGGAACAACACACTCAAACGCAATACAAGACACACCGCCACCTACGGCAATTACGACAGTCAGGACTAGCGCGCAAACAGCAAAAAGAAGAAGAGCGTTGTCCACTGCAGTAGATCAGCGCGAGAGGGAAAGGAGCGACTACGAAAGAAGAAACAAAAAACAGCAACAACGACGCATCCTTTGGGATGATGTCGCTCCTTCCTGTTCCTGCCTCCCCGTTGAGAACCTCTTGAGCTCTTGGTGTCCTCTACAAGACGTTGCTTTTCTGCACATCTCATCTGGATGCAGCTTTGCTGGATGAGGTATTCCCTCTGCTACCCGGACTCATTCCCTCCAAGAAGAGCGGTACGGCAACACCGCGTGGGGAGACCCGTGTAGGCGCTCCTTTCATTCCCTTGTATGCGGAACACCTTGAATAGCATGATCATATTTTATTCTCTCTTTTTTTCTTTCTTCCTTCCAACGTGAAACATCTCCCTGTCCCCTGCGAACACTTTCATCACTTTTACCTAGAAGTATCACCCTGTGAGGAAAGAATTCACAGAAAAAAAAAAGCATCATAAACGCCTTCTTGAGTGTCCACTCACATCTGTTAACCCACGCCAGCGCGCGCACGCACAGGGTACCAGTGTTGGTGCACTACTACAGCCAAGCAGGTGTTCATCACATTGACTTATATTTTTTTTTTTGTGTAGACAGGCGCTGACACATCACCAGCGCCTTTAACGGTATCTTTCAAAGGGATCGTGGTGGAGGATCGCTTTGTGCTTTGCAGCCCAAGGAGGCGTCTACTGTTTGCTCTCCTTTGTATTTCTTCATTCTTCTCGCGGCTTTCCTGCCGTCGTGTGAGAAGGGAGCACCAGAACGCAAGAAAGATTTTTGAAAAACAAATCGAAGTCCCCTCTTCATTTATATAGAGTAGAATAATAAAGCGATAACATACAAACCAAACGCGGCAAGCACACCAACGCGCATACGTGAGACAGAACAGTTCTTCTTTTCTTTTTTACCTTTCCCCCAAGTGGATAGAGGCACATTCCCCTATATTTTCTTACTCGTTCAGGAGAGAAAAAAAAAGGGAAACACCAGAGGGGGGGGGGGGGAAAAAAAATGCGCGTCAAGAGTATCGTCATTGACGGCTTCAAGTCGTACGCCCACCGAAAGGAATTGGCGGAGCTCAGTCCCCACTTTAACGCCATCACAGGGCTCAACGGTAGCGGCAAGTCAAACATCTTCGATGCCATCTGCTTCGTCATGGGCATCACGAACCTCAAGAAGGTCCGTGCAGAAGACCCTCGCGAACTCATTTTCCGTGCTGGTACGACGGGCGTCCACGCGGCCCGTGTGACGATTGAGCTCTACAACGACGACCCCGCCACCGCCCCACCCGGCTACCCGTGCGAGGAGTTCCCCATCATCACCATTGGCCGTCAAATCAAAGTGGGCGGCAAGCAGCAGTTCTTCTTCAACAACACCGTCTCCATGCAGAGCAAGGTGAAGCGATTCTTTGAGAGCATCAGCCTCAACGTGGACAACCCACACTTTATGGTGCTGCAGGGCACGGTGCACAAGCTGATTGGCATGAAATCGCAGACGCTCCTCTCTCTCATCGAGGAGGCTGTGGGCACCAAGGCCTTTGACCATCGTCGACGCACGGCGGAGACGCTGATTCGCAACAAGGAGAAGAAGATGGAGGAAATCGATCACAACATTCAGACCCAGATCGGCCCGATGCTCGAGGCTATGAAGGCCGATCAAGAGGAGTACCACCGTTTCCTCGAAGCCTCCGCCAGTCTAGAGGAAAAGAAGTCTTTCCGTATTGCCTTCGACTACTACAATCGCACCAATATCCTTGTCGAGAAGGAATCCGCCATGGATCTCAAGAAGCAAAATTTGGCTACGGCAAGGGACCAGCTCAAGGCCCTGCCCGCACAGGAGGACGAGCTCACGCGCCGGATCATGCGGCTGCAGGAGAGCATGGGCGCCCCCTCTGAGGCCACCATCGCACTCCACGAGCAGGAAGGCGAGCTGAAGAAGGAGCTGAGCCGGTACCAGGGGCAGTTGGAGTCGTGCACCAAGACCCTCAAGCAGCTGGAGACGCAGCTGAAGGGGCTGCACAAGGAGAGGGAGAAGCAAGCCAAGGGGCAGGACGCGTTTCAGACCCGGCGTGAGCAGCACGAGAGCCTCCTCCAGTCAATCCGGGAGGAAAAGGAAAAGGTAGGAAAACTCAAGCAGGGGCTGCAACTGCTTCAATCTGGCGTGCGTGCGGGCGCCTCTGGGCTTTCCCTGGAGGAAGAGCGGAATGCGATTGAGTTGAAAGGGATCCAAATCGAGGCAAGCGCGCGGCGCGCGCGGGAGGCCATCGCATCGCTGACCCGCCAGCTCGAAGAGGCGCAGCGCACGCGTGCGAAGCAATCGGGCCGCCTGTTGAAAATTGAGGAGGAGCTCAAGGCTGCAACGACGCTCTACGAGACGGAGGAGGCGCGGTACGCGGAGGTGGCGCCTAAGGAGAAGCGACTGCGCGCGCTCGAGGAGGAACTCGCCAAGGTGAAGCAAGATTATCAGCGCGCGTACGACGCAATGCAGCGAGGTGGGGAGGGACGGAGCTTTGAGCTCGACTACGACCGCCGCGGATGCCCCGCCGGCACCGAGGATAAGATCTACGGACGCGTTGGCGAGCTGGTGTACCCTCGCGAAACGAAGCATGCGACGGCCCTCATGGTTGGTGCCCAGACCCACCTCCTGCGCGTCGTGGTGGAGAGCGACACGGTGGCCGAGACGGTCATTAAGCACGGCCTGCGGCAGCGAACAGCGTTCATTGCTATGAACCAGCTGCCACGCCCCAAGACCATTGAGTCCGCCAAGCTCGAGGCGGCCCAGCAACTGGCCAAGAGCATGGGCGGCTTTGTCCACGTCGCGTCTGAACTGGTGGAGTGCAAGGAAGGCGTGACACTGCCTGGCCTAGCGGATCATGTGTACGGCAACTTCCTTGTCTGCTCCAGCCTCGCACTCGCGCAGGAGCTGGCGTACAACAAGGCAGTAAAGGTGAAGGCTGTGTCCCTCGACGGCGAGGTGGCGGAGCCTAGCGGCCTGATCACTGGTGGCTCCACCAATCAGCTGCGCGATGTGTTTGGCGAACTCCGCGCACACGAGGCGAAGCGAGCGCCCGTCACCGCGCTGCACCGCCGCGTGCAGGAGCTGGAGCGTGAATACACCGCGCTCACCTTCGAAGTGAAGAAGCAGCTGCCCGTCATTCAAGCCTTCAAGACTGCGGAGGAGGGCCTGGAGCTGGCCAAGCAGCGCTTCCAGCTTGCCCAGGGCAACTCCAAGAGCGCGATTGCGGACGTTGAGGCGCAGCTGGCGAAGGAGCGCGCGGTGATCGAGGAGAGCGAGGCCGAGCTCGCGCGGCTCGCGGCGCGCACCAAGGAGATTGATGCGGAGGTGGCCATCGACCCGGACCGGGCACGCAAGGACCTCCAGAAGCAACTCGCGGAGGCCGAAAAGAACGTGCAGCGGCTCTCCAAGCAGGAGGAGGAGGAGGCGGCGGAGTTCGAGCGCCTCGAGGCGGACACGGAACAGCGTGCGCTGGACCTGGCCACGAAAACGCGGGAGGCCGAGGAAAGCCTATGTGCGCAGCAAGGCGATAAGGTGAGGCTGCAGTCGCAAATCACAGAGACGGAGGAGAAGATTGCCACCGTGCAGGACCAGTGCCGCAAGGCGGAGGAGCAGCGCATGCGCATCGAGCGCGAGATTGAGGAGTCCCAAGAAGAGCTCACCCGCCTGACGGAACAGAAGGCGGCTCTGGATGGCATGGTGAAGAACGCTGAAGTGGATCTGCGCGAAATGCACAAGGCTGTCGAGGAGCTCCGCAAGTTTCTACGCGAGGAGGAGCACAAACACAACTGGATTGCGCGCGAGAAGCAGAACTTTGGCGACGCGGGCGGCCAGTTTTACTTTGAAGACAAGGCACGGACGGCGGCGACGCTGCAGGAGCTACGCGAGGTGGAGGCCCAGGCCGCCGTCGTGTCCAAGCGCGTCAACAAAAAATCGACCATCCTCTACGAGGACCGCAAGAAGGAATACGACGAGCTTGTCAAGCAACGCGCCGCGCTGGGGGAGGACAAAGAAGCCATCCAGCAGTGTATTCGCGGGATCGAGGAAAAGAAGTGGCACGCGCTGGACCGCATGGTGGGTGTCGTCAGCAAGATCTTTGGCAAACTGTTCACGGCCTGCCTGCCCGGTGCCTCAGCAGACCTTGTGGAGGAGCGTGATGAGAGCGGCCATCTCAGCGGCTTGGGCGTCCGTGTGACGTTCAATGGCAAGCCGAAGGAGTCCTTGTCGGAGCTCTCGGGTGGTCAGCGGTCGCTGCTCGCCCTGTGTCTCATCCTTGCGATCCTGCGGGTGCGTCCGGCTCCCATTTACATTCTTGACGAGGTGGACGCCGCGCTGGACCCTAGCCACACCCAGAACATTGGTCGAATGCTGCAGTTGTATTTCCCCAAGTCGCAATTTCTTCTCGTCTCCCTCAAGGATGGCATGTTCAACAATGCCAACGTGCTTTACCACATTCGTAACACACAAGGCTACTCGGAGGTGACGCGGGTGGAGAATAAAGTGGCTCACCACGAAGCTACCGCCGGTGCCACGACGGAGGCGACGGCGTAGCAACCGAGAAGCTCACCTCGAAGACGCCCTCGTTCCCCCCTCAGAAAAAGAAAAAAAATGCGTTGGAAGGGTTGACGCTTTCCAGGGGATTGACCTGCTTGGGTTCATGGGAGAAGGGTGGGAGTTAGCCCCTTGTTTTTCATTTCACATACACACATAGAATAGAAGAGGAGGGATTTTTTTTTAAAAAAAATTTATTCTGCCGCCCTCCTCCTTCTCCTCCTCCCTCCCCCACTTCTACACTTTCCCAACATTTGCTACATTAAAAAATATATATCAGACCTTCGACGCTTTCGTTTTGTTGCCATGGGTGCATGTCAGGATAGGAGACGTGGGCACACGAGATCATCCTGTCGATTCTCCCGTCATGAAAACATGAGGCTCCCCTTCTTCCTGCATTGCTGTTGTTGTCATCAGCCTTATTGCAGGTCGTTTCGTGCCAATGACACGCATCTCCATCGGGCACTTCTGCCAGTGAATTTGCCCTCACGCAACAGACGCCAGGTACATCCACAAAAAGGAAAAAAGAAAGAAGAACATCACTTAAACCGTCAGAGTACCAATCCCCAGTAAGAGGGAAGCCCAATGATACAGCTGAAGAGCCTTTGGTTTAAGGAACGACAAGATTACGGAGTGTATTTTGTTGTTTTGGCCTGCTCGCGGGCACTCCACGCAGAGACCTTGCTCACACCATTACTGTGTTCACCTCTACCACGTCGGTACGTCATACAGAGCGTTGGACTCCGTCCGTGCCTGCAAGGTTCAACTGGTGTCCCTCCTTGGATGGTGCTCGTCTTCAGATGTGGGGGTGGAGGGTGGAAGAGACAGTGATGTCAATCTGTGCCCAGGAGCCTCATGCTTGACCCCGCCTCTGCTCGCTATTGGCGTACACATGCGTCTTCGCTGAATGTGTGCACTGCCCCCGTCGTTTCACTTTGACTTTGCTTGCTCCCCCTCAAAGACAGGTAGACACATACACGCACACCACATAAGGGAGACATCAAGAATAGACATACAGCTACTGCAGAATACCGGATTTTAGATTTCCAAAGACATCATTGGCCTTTCCCAGTTCGCCTGATTGTCCATTGCGTGGGAAAGCCAGATATGCAGGTACCACGGATGCCTCCCAAAGAGGCCGCGGAGGAGGAGCAGACAGCGCGCGACCCTCGTTTCGCTGCGGGGTCAGCGTATGATGGTGCGCCTTCGCAAGAAGAGACCGAGATGCTTGTCTCCGCGCTCCTCTCGGCCATTGAGGACAGTCTCTGCATGTGCATGTTCAGCAACGCCATCTTCCACGCAGAGCGGCTGTACGAGCTGCAGCCCACATACCGCCACCTGCAGATCCTCGCCACCTGCCATTGCCGGGGCGGCGGCGCAGCCACTGCCTGCCGGCTCCTTCTCGCCCACTATCCTTTCTTTGAGGTGCACGTCACCCGTCCTGGGAGTGCGGGCGGTGGTGTAGGCGGGCGGCCGCGCCACGACTTTTCTCCTTCGAATGCATCGCTACTGGCCATGCGACGCAGCAGCCCCTTCACGACCACGACAGCGAGCCACACCACGGCAGTGGGCGGAGGGGTCTCGTCC
The DNA here is from genome assembly GCA_030849835.1 of Herpetomonas samuelpessoai. Lineage (NCBI taxonomy): Eukaryota > Euglenozoa > Kinetoplastea > Trypanosomatida > Trypanosomatidae > Herpetomonas > Herpetomonas samuelpessoai. The sequence goes on along the minus strand of JASAOC010002089.1, from coordinate 18,886 downwards.
CTGAGCACGGACGACTCGCCGCTCGGCGTCGGCCTGCGCTCTGCCCTCCGTCGCGGCGACAGGGGTGAGGCCATTCACACGCACGAACCCGTCGACCTGGCGGCCAGGTGGGACTGCCAGTACGTGCTCGGGGTCTGCTGTACCCAGACAGGGCGCTACACCGAGGGCACCAAGGTACTGGAGGAGCTCCTGCGCGTGTGCGCGCGGTTGCAGACAGAGGCCCCGACACGAACCACCGAGGACACACCTACCGCCGCACGTTGTCGGCAGACACAGCTATGGCGCAGCCTTGGGAGTGCGACGGCTGGTCACCCCGCCTTTTACGTGGACCGTGTCCCAGAGGTGCAACACTTGCTGGGTGTGTGTGCCGAGCGCCAGCACATGGATGCCGGGCCAGACCTGCAGCGCAGCGCCTTTCACGCGAAGCCGCTGCTCTTCTGCGCATTCGAGAGCTACGTGCAGGGGGCGTGGCGCCCTTCACGGGAAGAGTGCCTGGGGCCGTACAACGCCGCAGCGCCAGCCTCCTCCTCACCCACCCCACGCGTAGAGGAGAGGGCACCGGATGACCAAGGGCGACATGCACAGGAAGCCACGCATGTGCTGCGTCGCTTCCTGCGGCCCTACGCCACGGCCTCATTCCTGGTACACACTTTTCGCTCCAAAGAGGCGCAGCGCGCCTTGCAGCCGGTGAACTTTCCCGGCATCGCGCCCACCCCACGCGACGCGGTTATTGTGCCTGGCAGCAGCGGCAACCGTACGGGTGGTGGCAGTGGTGAGGCCATCGCGTCGCCGTGGTGTCTCTCCCTCAGCGCCCTCGCTCGCTTTCATTACGGTGACATGCTAGGCAGTGCGGCGGCCTTTCAGGCGCTGCTAGCGGCAGCCCCGTGGAGGCTCAACGACCCCGCACTCATGTACTACAGCACCGCCCTGTGGCAGCTGCGCGCGGAAGGGGATCTGGGGGCCTTGGCCCAGCGCCTGACAGAGGAGATGCCCCTTTCCCCCATCACGCTCGTCGTGCTGGCCAACACGTACAGCCTGGCGAAGGAGTCGAAGGACGCGGTGGCCATGCTGGACCGTGCGGTGCAGATGGAGCCTGGTGCGGCCTACGCGCATGCGTTGCGTGGGTACGAGCTTCTGTCTCTCGGCATGACCAAGGAGGCCCGGGATGCGTTCAACAAGGCGGTGAACACGGACCGCAACATGTACTCCGCCTATGCTGGTCTAGGCGAGCTGGCGGTGCGCGAGGAACGCCTCGACAATGCACGGCAGTACTTCAAGCAAGCCATCGCCCTGAACCCGCTCCCTACCATCATGAATCGCTACGCCGCGACCTATCACCGCCCTGGTGCGTACCGAGAGGATCTCGAGGCCGCCCTGGCCATCTACGCCGAGGCCATCCGTCACCACCCACAGAACCTCTCCGCACGGCACCAGAGTGCTGAGGTACTCCTAGCCTTTGGCAAGGCGAGCGCCGCTGAGGCCGCGGTGACAGCGCTGATTGAGCAGCACCCGAATGAGGCCATGCTGTACTTGACACTGGCGCGGTGCAAGGAGGCCCTCGCGGATGTGCGATCCGCCGTGGCTGCGTATCACCGCGCCATGACCCTAGATCCGCGACGCGAGCCGTTTATCCGCGGTTGCTTGGAGAAGCTGTCCGCTGCCGCTGGGGGAGAGGGCGGTGCCGGTCACACAGGTTAGCGTCCCGTCCACCCGAGCGTCCTGAGCGAGGGGGACCTGCCTCTGCCCCCACAGCACGCGTGTGCGCTCTTGCCATATTTTGCTGTAACTATTGTTACGACTGTCATTGGCACGTTTTCCTCCACAGTGTTCTATTAGATAGAGATTCACACCCATGTCGCCTCCAACGGCAACCAACAACCTACACTCACCCACAGACGTCAACGCACATGCGCACCTATTACAGTGAATGTTAAAATGCAAGAAAGCAGGGGATCGGGGTTTCTGCTATGACCCATCTTGCGGACCTTCATCCCGAGAAAAGCCATCATCGACTGGGCGTTTAAAGACGCGCGTTGTCGAGGGTGTCCAGGCACGGGCACTTGGCCCACATATCCACATTGGACACGTTCATCCAGTGTGTGAGGCGTTTCTGTGCAAACGCTCCCGCCAACACACAGAACCGCACGCCACGACTCGGCCGTTTGTGCAGGAGCGAAATCTAGCGGTCTCATCATTAACTCATCGTCTCTCTCTCTCTCTTTCTCTTTCGTCTCTTATCTCTCTAAGTTGAAGTGCAAAGCCATGTCCAATGATAGACTGACCTTGGCCGACGACGCTGGTCCCATTTGCGAAGAAGTTGTCGCACGTTATTTCACACCGGAGACGCGGTACCAGCACACCAAGGTCCCCGCACTGGTGAGTAGTATAGGTGAGGTTGTGGTGGAGCGACTCGCGAAGGAGGCTCGTCTTTCTCGCAAGTACATCGCTCACGTTACCATTATGCAGAAAAACGGATCTGGGCTGGAAGCCATTTCGTCTTGCTCGTGGAATCCGGCAAGCGACGCCTGTTACGTGCACGTGGCGGAGAACAGTGCAATGCATTGCGTCATTACCGTCTACGGAGTCACCATGTAAAGTCAGGCCGCAACGCGTGACAACGTCATTCTGAGGGGACGACACGGCTCAGCGCTGTGGCGATTCTATGGATGCGGCACATCTCTCTCCTTCCCGTGCGTCTCACCATGTGTTTGCCTCCCCCTCTCCCCCCCTTTTCTCCCCCCATACATGTCGTTGAAGGTCACCGTAACGAACCAGCCAGGGGTTGGACATCTCAGGTGTGATGTATTGTGAGCCCTGCAAGGCGGGAGCAACGCTCTCCCAACAACGAAAAAGATACTACTGTATGACTAGTAAGCAAAGGTCACAAACGTTGTCCAAGGACTCCTTGCCAGGTGGCGCGCCTCCCACCGTTCACGCTTCGCGCAAGAGGAGATGGTTGCGTGCATTTCGACGACGTCAAGACGATTCAAAAAGCACCCATTTCTTGTTTTTTCACATGTGAGAATTCCAGTAACTCTCGCGCGGAGAGGTGTGAAAAAAAAAAGAAAGAAGAAGAGAGGCCCTGCTACTCCGTTTGCGAAAGGCCTCCCTTTCATCTCCTCTCACTCGAGAAACGCTCTTGTCAACACATACATGAATGTGCTCCCTTCTCACAGTTCCGCTTCTTGTCCTTCCTCATAGCGTCGCACTTTAGCGAGAGGGTTCTGTGAACCTCTAGGCAAGCAAGAACAAAGTTTTCCCTTTGTCAAGCGTCAAACTCCCCGAGGTCCTTTCCACCAACTCAAGGTCTCTTTCCTCTAGTGCTCTCCTTCCATTGTCGTTGTGTCACCGCACACGCGCAGCCAGCAAATCTAGCACTTTTCCTACTTCATCCTTACTAGCCGCGTCCCCTCTGATCTCTGGGTGACATGACTACACCCTCTACGCGCTCGCCGGGCTGCGCCGCCTGCGCACTGTTCAGGTTCCCAACTCCGGTGTGACACCTGTCCTACTTGGAAGTGACAGATTGGGCCGAGCTCACGCGGATTGTTGCCATTGACAAGGAGCCACGCCTCACCTTTGTGTGCACCTGGCAAGCGCCAAGGCTCACGTGTGTGGGAAACCGATCGCGAGAATTTCGGCGCCTCCAACGCTTATCGTTGGAAAGCTGCGAACAGTTCGGTGAGTCGTCGCCACTGGCGGCGGCTGGGAAAGCACTCGGTGACGCTCACTCTCAGCAGCACTGGCATCACCAACCTGCACGCACTCACCTCGCGTCATCGCCTTACGTTTCTGAGTGTCAGGCGTTGCCCTCACCTGTGTGCGCTCGGCCCACTTGCTTGGCCGCCACGCTTGGAAACCATGAATGCACCACAACCTTCGGCGAGCACGGCCGAAGACGCGTTGAGCCATTCCGGGCGCGGCGTGGATTTGCGAGGCTCGCGCTCGCTCGATCCTGAGCGCATCCGAAAGCTGCGCGCCTGCACAGCGTGGCGGCTTGGATTCCTTTGCGAGGGGGATGTGAGCCACTTTGATTTCGTCGGCGCCTGTTTCGGGCATCTCCGGTGGCGCCGGCGTTCGCCCGCATTGTGGCGGTCCGGGCTGCGGTATGTGTGCCCCTTTCCCCCCGCAAGTTGCAATTCTTTTTCTCGCCCCCGCGCCTGCGCATGCCGGGTGTGCATCTCAAACGTTTTCCCGCCCCTCCCTTTCTTTTCAGGTGTCCGTCGGCGGCCCTGCGTCTGGTCGTCTAGGTAGGTTTTCCTGTGCCCCGTTGTCGGGTTGCCGCCTCGCGCTGCGGCGGGGGTGCTTCCTCATGGGTCGCCGCTCTTCTCTAGCCACCCCCCTTTGAGTCCCCTCTGGGGCGGGGGGGGGGGTGGGGGGTCGTGCTGGTTTCTGCGGGCGCCCAGCTCCTTGTTTCCCCTCTCCCGCATCTGCCGGGTGGGTGGAAATGGGGAACCAGCCATGCCACCGGCGCCAACCTCCCTTCCCCCCAAAAACCAAGGCGAAGAGGGGGGGGGGGGGGGGACACCAAGGAAGGGCGCCTAGCGCCCAAAGGGGATGGGGTGCGAAACAAGGGGGCCTCTCCTGACCAAAAACCCCGTGCCAGACGGTGCGCCTTCCTCGCGGGCATGTTGCCTTGCTCCTGGCGTTGTTGTTGCGATTGGGGCGGGGGCTCTACTGGCTTCCGTGGGCCGAAACGCACTAACAGGGACCGATGCCCACCGCGGCGCGTCACCAGAAAAAAAAAAAAGGAAAGGGCATGACTCCCCGCGGCGCTTTAGTGAGGTGGGCGCTGTTCCACCCGCAGGCCGTGAGCACTTCGGTTGGGTCACCTTCGCATAGCTGCTACAGGGAACTTGTGAAAGAAACGAATAAAAACTGTGCCGTAGGAAAGTGTTTAGCGCATTAGTACATGACGGAAGGGAACGCTGTTGCAAAGCACAAGTTACACGTACCTTCAGATGTACTTTTACACGTTCGATGACAGTTAAATTTTTCGATACCCACCACAATCCGCTCATCACTCTTGTCGTCTTTGCTTTTGCATGGCTTCAACGTCCACACGCGGAACCGTCTGCTTTTAGGTCATATTGATTTACTTAGTAATTTCATTCTCCTTTGTGCGCATACGAATACCACACCCACTATCCTCGCACGCCTTCTCTTGTCTTCCTTTCCAGCAATGTCCGAATCTAACCTTGATATCCGTGCGGTCATTCCGTCTCCCAGTGGCGAATATGATATCGACCGCAGCAAGAATGACCTCATCCGCTGCACCGACCGGATTCTCTCTATGCCCAAGAATCTCACACCCAAGTGTCCCTTCATCACCGCTCCCAGCGGCGACGACGAATTGAGCCAGTGCGAGTACTCTGCTGCTGTCCTGGAGAATTTGGTGCGTTGGGTGGAGCATTACGACGTCAAGGGTGTGGCGGCGAGCCCCATGACGCGTCCCTGCCTGTACCGTGATTTCTCCTACGTCCTGACCGACACGTGGGACAACTCGTACTACCACAGCCGCCTGTGCGGTCCTCTTAACCAGAGGCACTACCTGGCGACAATGTCCGCGGCTGAGAAGTACGAGATGGACGGCCTCCTCGACTTCTTGGCTGTGGGTCTCGGGTGCAAACTGCGTAACGAGGAGGACAGCACTATTATTCACGACATCATGGGCCTCGACAAGGATGCGGAGATCACGGAGGAGGATCTGGCCAAGGTGTCCGCTGACTACGCTTGGTTTGACGAACTCACCAAGCCTGTCGATGCCCAGTAAACACCTGTGAAACATTCACCTCTCGGTTTGCCGTCCCAAGTTTATTTTTAAATTCTTGCGCTTCTCCTGTGCCCAAGCTGCGTTCCTCTGACTGACCGTTCTCTTTTATTTTTCTATTCATTATTTCATGGTTGGCAACCACAGCTTCACAGTTGCGTCTTGCGAGCGAGCATCATCTGTCTTTCAGCTTAATTTGATTTAAGACAGAGACTTCGTTCGTGTGAACCGTTTCCCTTCTCCAACTGTAACAGTCCACCGTGCCTGTCACTTACCCCAGAGATGCTGAAGCTGTTGTTTGGTGATTCCCCGGCTCGAGAGAAAATTTCCACCGTCTGAATGCCCTCTGAGGGGAAGGTGCGCATCCGCTGATCGCACCGGCGGGAAATAGCCTTACCGTATATATATTGGTGTTTTAAAATTTCTGACACTGCGCTGTTGTCTCGACAACCTCGTTTTGACATAAGACAGAAAAATAAAATCAAAAGACTTTGGCAGTCCAGCAGTTGCTTCCAGTGCGACTGTAACTAGGAAAAGGACCGAGACGAGCAGTTCACTGGAAAGGGCTGCCAACGGTGGGAGAGAGAGAGGAAAAAAAAAAAAAAACACACTTCGTTCAAGCTCCGCAAAAACACAGGGAAGGATGCTTATGAACGCACCCACCACTCTCCTGAAAACAGGCCCCTTTTGCGCACGCTCAACGAATGTTGTCCACGTCTCTGCGACGAAGACGGAGAGGTCATCGCAGCACTTGTTGGTGTACCATTTGTTGCTGTGCTGACACACCACCAATTATGAGATGATCCCACACCCGTGAGCGAGCACTGCCACAAGACATGAGGCCGGTCAATTCTTTCCTTGTCCTATTTCCACACGCCCGAAGTTTTTATATCAGCGCAGTCGTCTGCCTTCGCGAACAAAGACCCGCGTCGATAACGTCCCAAGTTGCCTCTTCTGCTACCTCTTTTTTTTCCTTTGTTATCCATAGCTCTCCTTCAACAGAGCTCGCCCATTGTGCCCCTTGCAGCCGCTAGCTTGAGGCGTTCAGGCGACCAACCGTACCGGGTAGGTCATCGCCAAAAATGGGAAAGCCAGGTAAGAAGGCCGGGAAGGGGCTTTTAGCCCCGACAAACCCGAACCGCCGAACAGACCCGAACAAGACGAGTCTTCGTGACCAGCGCACCATTAAACGCCTCAAGATGTACAAATCAAAAATCAAACGTGATGAAAAGGGCAACATTGTCAAGGGTAGTGTTCTGAAGGCTTCCGATCGTGTGGAGCAACAAATGGCCCGCGTCGCACCGGATAGGCGGTGGTTTGGTAACACGCGCGTGATTGGACAGGACGCCCTTCAAAAATTTCGGGAAGAAATGGGTGCAAAGTACCGGGACCCGTACAGCGTTATTATCAAGCAGTCCAAATTACCGCTGAGCCTTTTGGAGGTTCCCAAAAATGAGGACGGCAGCATCCGGCAGGAGATGGAATGGGGCAAAACCTTTGGTGACAAGGCGAACCGTAAACGCGTCCGGATGAACGCGTTTGACCTCGAGACGTTCGCCACAGAGGCGGGGAAAAAAGTGGATGAGTATGACTCCGGGAAAAAGGAGAAGGATAGGAATCTTGTGAAGACCACCGCGGAGGCGAAGGAGGACAAATCGAAGAACGGCATTCTTTTCACTAAAGGACAGTCCAACCGGATTTGGTGTGAGCTGTACAAGGTAATTGACAGCTCTGACGTCATCCTCTACGTGGTGGATGCGCGCGATCCGATGGGGACGCGAAGTGCGTTCCTCGAGGATTTTCTCCGCCGAGAGAAAAAGTACAAGCACTTTGTTCTTGTCCTCAACAAGTGCGATTTAATTCCTCTCTGGGCGACAGCCCGCTGGCTGCAAATTCTGAGCAAGGATTATCCCACCATCGCGTTCCACGCCAGCGTGAACCACCCATTTGGAAAGGGTAACGTTATTTCGCTTCTCCGCCAGTTTTCCAAACTGCACAATGTGACCCACCGAGGTAACAAGCGCACCAAAACACCCATCTCTGTCGGCGTGATCGGCTACCCGAACGTGGGCAAGAGCTCCCTGATCAACACTCTTCGTCGCAAGTCGGTTTGCAAGGTCGCCCCCATTCCTGGCGAAACCAAAGTCTGGCAGTACGTCGCCCTGACTCGCACAATTTTTCTCATCGATTGCCCTGGCGTGGTGTACGACCGAGAGTCGAATAATGATGTCCAGGCCGTGCTGAAGGGCGTCGTGCGCGTGGAACGGTTAGGAAATGCGGACAAGACCGAGGTGGTGAACACCGTCCTGCAAATTGTGAAGCACAAGGATGTTGTCGCCACCTACGGGGTTCACGAGTGGCGAGACGTCATTGACTTTCTGGAACAACTGGCCAAGCTACGCGGTAAACTGGTGAGTGGCGGTTTACCGGACACTGAAGCAGCTGCACGCATGGTATTGTACGACTGGCAGCGCGGTCGACTCCCCTGGTTCAGTGCTCCACCCTTTGAGTCCAACAAGCATTATCGCGATGCCGTGGAGACGCCCGAAGAAAGGCACATGAAGGTCATCGAAAATTACAGCTCCTTCAATGTTGTCGACGATAGCATCAACCGTGCTGAGTTGTCCGAGAACGATGATGCGGAAAGTGAGCTGGAAGATGATAGCTCCAGCAATGGTGCTGCCGTCAGTGAGGAGCACGGTGACCAAGAGGAAGGCGTCGAGCCACCTGCAAAGAGGCAGCGGAAGTCGTCTGCTAGTTCTTCCTCTGGCGCTGGTAGCAGCAAGACGAAAGGGACAAAGGCACAAACTGGCGCCGCACGTGAGGAAGCCACTGTGGTCTCGTTCATGAAAGACCAGGAGGAGAAAGAGAAGAAGGCAAAACGTCAACAAAAGCGGTTGTCTAAGAGGCAGTCCACAACCACTCCTTCGGAGGCAGTGAATCCGGATCTGAATGAGAATGATGACACTCTCTGGGAGAAGTTTCTGGCAGCAGCTCAAGAATAAAACCTCTAACGTGGTGACGTTTTTTTACGGCTCCCGCTGTTCTCGTCTCTTTTGATCGTTCCTAACTGTATATTGCTCCCTTTCGATTCGTGAATATATATACGATTTTTGCTCCAAGCCTTTGGTCCACAAAGACTTTTTTTTTTTCTTACATCCCTACCGCGAGGCAGCAGGGCAACTGCATTACTGCAACACTTCGGTCCTATGTGGTCGGTGTACTTGCTGCCCGCTGGCGCATGGGGCGTTCTGCCTCTCTGGTACAAGGCAATAACATGGGTGTGAGCCACCAATAATAACTTTTCGAAGCGCTAAGAGCTCCACCTTCACTTTTTCGTCGTTGTGTTTCTTGCTGATGCTCTTTTTTTTTTTCGAAGGTAACTGTAATACGTCTAAGCAGCTTTGCAATCCCTCCTCACGTGGAAGTCCCACTGTCTGGTGTATTTTGTCATTCCGAGTCATATCTGTAATACAACATCAAGCCAATCTAAGCTAGCACAAAGAGAGTGAGAGAGAGAGTGTGTGTGTGCATGAGAGAGAGAGAGAGTGTGTGTGTGTGTGCATGAGAGAGAGAGAGAGAGAGTGTGTGTGTGCATGAGAGAGAGAGAGAGAGAGAGAGAAATGAAACACCTTAGAGAGGCGATGGATGCGCCGCCTCTCACTTATTGCGCTTCGCAGTATACATGACAACTGGTCTGGCCGAGACGGTCGAGGCAAGTTTCTTGCTAGCACGGGGCTCTCTACGGTACCCTCATTTCGAGGGACAAGCTCGCGCACATACGGTCGTAGTCTTCACAACACAGCGTCATCACAGATGACCTCTTTTGTCGAAGAACAGGGCAGATATACTGTTACGGCGGAAAAGACAACGATCTTTGTGGCTTCTCACAGCTCCGTGCGTGTGGGTACCTCGATGCGTACGACGACAACACTGCCTATTCTTTTTCCTGTTCTTCTTCCTTTAACCGTTCCTTGTCTTCACACATGTAGAAATTTTTTCCATCTCTTTTTACGTGTGCTCGCTCCCAAACCTCAAGTGTTCTAGCTCAAAAGTAGCCTCGTCAAGACACACAAGAAGAAAACAGCACTCCCGAAACCACGAATCACATAACCTCATCTCTTTATTAAAACACTATTATATTTCCGCTCTCTTTCGCTTCCTCTCCCCTTTTCACCACAGACCCCGTTCCCATTTCACTTCGCCCTTTCCCTCTTCAGCGTAGCCCCCGCTTTCACGACAAGGATGTCTTCTCTTCTCAACGTGTATTATTCGGTGACGCGGAAGCCCGCTGACCACTGGCTGGGCTACACCGTCGCCATCTCTGGAGCTCTGATGCAGATGATGAGTTACGGCATCGACAACAGCTTCTCCGCCTTCTCGCAGAGTATGCAGGAAGACGCAACGCTGGGGTATCCCTCCGCGACGGCGGTTAGTTTTGGCAACTCCGTGTCTCTTGGGCTGTCGCCTGTGTTTGGCCTTGTGGCTGGCTTTATGGTGGACCGCCTGCCCCCTCGTTTCATGATGCTCCTCAGCACGGCGCTTTTGTTCCTCGGCCTCTGGCTCGCCTCCTCGTTCGCCCACAGCATGGTGGCCGTGGCGTTTTCCTACTGCCTGCTCGCCTCCATCTCGTCCGCCTGCATGCTTTCCCCGGGTGCCGCCGCGACCGGTTCATGGTTCCGGAAGCGTATCGGCCTCGCGCAGGGCATCAACTTCTGCGGAGGTGGCGTTGGCAGCGCAGTGATTCCAGCGGTGCTCGGTCACTGGATTGAGCCGTACGGGTGGCGCAAGACATTTCGCCTCATGTCCGCCTTCTGCGCGATTGGCCTCTTTGCTTCTTTCTTCTCCTGCCGCCGTGAGCCGACGCCAGAGGAGGTGGCGGAGCAAGAGGCAGCGGCGGAGATGGAGAAGAAGCGTCAGGAAGGTCACGAGATGCCATCGTCATCGCTGCCCGTGGACACAAAGCCCCGCGGAAAGAGCGCACTGGCAGAGGCGGAGGACCACCAGGACGGCAACTCCCTCTCGGGCGACCTCGTCGACACGCCACAGAGCGCCACCGATGCCAACCCTACTGGGGACGACACGGACGCCGACCTGGCGCGTGAAGCGGCGCGGCCCTTGAGCCGCCACGAGGAACTCATGCACGCCCTCCACACACGCAGGCTCAAGCCGCTGGAGATTCTTCGCGTCATGCTGACCCGCGAGTTCCTGGCGAACTTCTTCATGTTCGCCATCTACGGCTGGGCGTTCTACGGCATGATCTACGTTGTCTTTCCTTACGTTTCTTCGATGGGCGCCGAGGGCACCGTCTACCAAGACCTCGACCCCATCTCCACCGCCAAAGCCTCCACGACCTTCACCTTCTGGGGTGTGTTTCAGATTTTTGGCTCCATCCTTGTGGGCGCGCTTGCCTCGGCCACAACAGACCCCTTTGCCTACTGCATCTGCTGTGGCGTCGGCGGGGTCGTGTGCGCTTGCCTGGCCCTCTGCCGCACCTACGCGGCCTTTGCCTCCTGCCTCAGCGTCATTGGTTTCTGCACAGCCGGCATCTTCGCGGTGATGCCCGCTCTCATTGTCAACTCCTTCCACGGACCCAACCTCGGCTTCTTCATGGCGGCCATCTTCGTTGCCGGGTGCCTCGGCGGGTTTTCCGCACCCCCGATCCAGGCCGAGCTCCAGACCCACCACGACGGAAACTACTCCTACGGTTGCATCTTTATCAGCTGCTGCATGACGCTGCCGGGCATCATCTGCTACCTGGCGCTGTGGCCCAACAAGAAGAACAAGGCGGTGCGCTACGTGGAGTCTGTCGCCAGCCGCACTGCGGACAAGTTGACCTCGTGCTTCTAACCACAGAAACAGGAGGAGCGTCCCCGACAGAATTTGTCGAAAAAAAAAAAGGAAATACGGGCAGCACATCGGAGAGGAAAAGACGCTGTCTCGGCAACGGGGACGCCCGGGGCAAACCAGCACGTGGATCAACAGTGCCGCACACACCAGCACACACAAGCGCAGACAGACGTGTGTACGTGGAGGCCCAAGAGGAATGCGGAGCTGGGCGGCGCGCACCTCCTCAAACAACGGTCTTTGCGGATGGAGAGGCGAAGAAAGAGAGGCAGTGCGAGAGATCGGCAGGGCTTGACGCATGCGTCTACCCGTGTGGGGAGAATGAGAGAGAAAAGTAAACAGAGTGGCCCATTAGCGAGAACCTGTGCAAGAGGGGCAGAGCAGGTGGTGAGAGGAAGGAGGGCAGAAGAGGAAGGATTGTCACGAGAAGGAACTTTCCTCTTGTTCTGCTTGATTGACTCGCTACTCTTTCCTTTTTGTGTTCTCTGTGTCGGCCGATCTCTCTCTCGCGGACTCTGCATTTCTTTCGATCTTTCCATTTTTTTTTTCTGTTTTCCCGTGCCTTATGTGCTGGGCTCATGTTTCATACGATACTCTCCAGTGGCTTTCTGGTAGCAGAAGAGTGAAACCGGCTAATGTGCGTTCCCCTAGCCACTCTTCGTTTTTTCCTTCCGTTTTTCTTCAAGTGTGTTTCCCCCGCTTCACGGCACCCACCGATGGTCTTGGGACCTCTTTCATTTATGTTTCTCTTCTCCCTGATTCATCTTTTTTTTTTTTTTTTTTTTGGATTATATTTCTACCCGTTTTCCCTCGATCTATTTCCTTCACCAGACCACACGCAACCATGAAGAACCGCAGGCGCAACGCATATCTTCTCACTGTCTTCCTTCTTCTGTCATCGTTCTTTCCGAGGAGCCAATTCCTCCCTCACGTTCTTTCACACACTTTTTTTTCCCCCTACCCCCCTCTTGTTTCGGGAAGCAAATTTCCCACCAAATCGTCAACCTTTTCTCCAGATCCCTTTTTTTTTTTTTTTCACACCTGTCTTCCACTCGTGTTTCTGTTGTGTGACACGGCGTACACGGGGTTCACGCATGCAGAGGGCGTCGCGGGTGGGATGCGAGGGTATACGGACAGCAACAGTCACCGGAAGCGAATGGAGGGGAGGAAAGTCAGGAGGAAGGAGGGGAGGGGGCATTGCGCAGAATCACACACAAGCATGGGAGCTGAGCTGGAGTTGTGGTGCAAAACTTCTGTACGTGTGTGTGTGTGTGTGAATGTGTGGGAGACCGCGTCGCAAACATGGACGCGCGTCCCTGGACCACAGTCTGCCCTCCCTTCCTCTTCCCGACTTTTATCCTATTTCGCAAACATGTGTTCGGTGCCTCTCCGCGTGGGATGTCCGCCAATAGGACGAGGAGAGAGGCTCCACCCGTGTGCTTGTGACCAGAAAGGGAGCCTATGGGCACAGGGGGGCAAATCTTCCCGCGCATGGGCTCCCTTTCAGAATCGCGCAAGAGAAGAACACATCTTTGGCTTTTGGTGCGAGTGCTTTGGAAAGCGTTCCATGAGGTGTCCATCGCTTCTGGTATTCGTTCCCCCTTTTGTTCCTCTTCCGTGCTGGACCGATCCTTCTTTTTCTGAGAAAACAACAACATCCTTTCGTCATTGCTGGAGGAATGATCAAGAGCAATCACAAACACTCTATTCGAACATTATTCTTTTTTTCTTTCTTCGAAGCAACGATTCGAACGATCTTATCCTAAAATGGGTACCGCGTAATTGTGTTTCTTTTCTCTCTCAGAATATGTTTGTCGTTTCCACTTCTTGTCTTATCTCATTGGTATTATTCAACGCGTGCGTCGGCTGGGGTGGTGTCGCGATTGTCTGGTGTCAGGAAGCAAAGTGTTGGACAAGGGTCGGTCGGGGCGCCCTATTATTCTTATCGGTGCTGTGATGATGGGTGTTCATGTTGGGGCTGTTGTTACTATTAGTATTATTACTATTGCGGTTTGCCAGGCTGTCGAGCGATAGGAGCACGGATGAAGAGAAGCATGAGAGGGGACTATAAAGCTCAACTCTCCTTCGCTTCTCCCTCGTCTTCACGGTTGAGGTAGGCAGTACTTCCTCCTTTGCTTTCGACCATGCTGGCTCTTACTCTTTCTCTTTCTCTTTTTTATTTTTATTTTTAAAAAATAATATTGCCATTCACTGGCTCTCTCCTACTCTCCATATATTTTTGTTGCTGCTTTCTTTGTATTCATCTTTCCCGTGTATTCTGCGTTCCCTGAATACACTGAAAGGAAAGCATAACCGTATATCATCTCTAGAGAACTACCTCTCTCTCACCCTCTCCGTCTCTCAAGATCACTTCTCCCCCAGCTTCGCTTTTTTATTTTTGAGGTTCGTTTTTGGTTTTCTCTTTTTTTCTTTATTCTTGTCTTTTGCTGACGTACGTGTTGGTGTGTCGTGAGGTAAGTTTCCTCAGAAAACACCCTTTCCTATTTTCCGCTGTTTCCTCCCTGTATCGTGTTGAGGTACCTGTTGGTGCTGTAGTGCTTTCTTTGCTGCGTTTGTTTTATTTTCCATGTTGGCTGTCTTCACTGCGTGCCCTCATTCGTTTTTATCTTCTTCGCGTGTTCTGCACAGCGGAGGAACGATAAAATGGAGAATTATACACCTTCTGAAAGGGAATGCATGATCGTCTTCTGAACTTCCCCCCCCTTTCCAGAGGTGCTTGCGCGGCTGGTGGCAGAGAAAACAGAGAAAACGAGCGTCTCTCTTCGGAAAACAAGAGCACAGGCAAAGATCGATTGTACGGCATCAAGTTGTCCGAGTCTTAGAAGCGATGGTGGTGGTTCGTCCATTCGTCACGTTTCGCGCAAAACACACTCACAGCATTGTCTCGTGCAGATGCTTTGTGATATCTTTTTTCTTTCTTGTTGTTGTTATTCAAGTCCCCCGCTTTGAAGTGGTACCCATTCATCTTCTTCTGCTCTCCCTCTCTTCATTGGCCTCACCTCCATCTTCCTTCATTGCTTGGTGTGTACGCGCTCTGAGGTGGAGAACTTGAGAGGTTTCACTTTACGACTCCATCAGTTACTCTCCCTTGTGTTGAAAACGGCTCTCTGTGGCGTGTGTTTGACCCTCACCTGTTGGCACAGCAGGGGTTGCCAAATAGACTCCGCTGGACGGATGAAGGGATGCATTCTCCACACAAGAGACTCGTCTAGGGAAAGGGAGAGAGGATGGTTGTGTGTGTGTGTGTGTGTGTGAGTGTGCGTGATGTGAAGTACGAGGAACAAGAAGAGCGGAGGAAGGTGCGAGAGGGCCCAATGGACGCGGGCGTATGACTACCAAGAAGAAATTCACAGAGTATATTTTGCAGATTGTGTCGGCAGTGTGAGGCGAAAGCAAATGTGTGACAAAGATGGGCACTTAGTCTTCGCAGTTTTTTTTTTTTTTTTTTACTATCTACTAAACATTTTTTTCTCTTCTCCTCTTTTATTGAGGGTGCAGAAAACGTGCACCATCGTACGGCTGCGCTTGGGATTTGTCGTGGTCTCGCAGCCATGACGATGGTACTCACTCTTACCTCACTCCCGTTTCCTCGTGCCTTATTCTCCACTTCATGAGAGTCCCCTCCTGTGCCCTGAACGCTTTGATGTGAGAAGGGGAACGAAGTTTGTGACATGATTTCATGGGCTCGTGATATTACCGTTCCACCCATTTATGTTTCCTTCTTTTAAAATGAAACATGGACAAAAGCACAAGGGCAAGGTTCTTCCATTTTGCCGCGCCATTTGTGCGTCTTCACTTCTATTCAAACTCAACAAAGGGGCAGAGAAGAGGAAAGGGAAAAAAAGCGAAGAAGATGGCCATGTCCACTTCTACGGCTCTGTTTGGATTGCTCCATTCCTCATTTTGTTCCGCTCGTTCTTTCTCTGTCCGCGTATTGACGCTACATTACCTGTCACTTATTTCTCTTTTGTTTTTTTCCCCCACCTCCTCTCAGGTCCGAGGAAGAGCGCGCACGAATTGAGGAACAATTCCTCCATGTGTGAAACATCCTTGGGTTCAGGTCTCTCGCGCGTGATCTAGGGTGGTCGACAATTATTTTATTGTTTGTCTTCTTCCTCCAGTCGCGCACGCGTCCAGGCTCCGATTCGAGGAAAGGGAAGCAATATTTTTCTTTCCAAGAGTCAAGCCAACGTGTGAAGCACAGGTGGCAAGCAAGTGACAGGGGATGGCGTTACGAAGACGGCAGATTGTCGATGGACGGGAACGAGGGGGTGGGCGGCATCTCCCTTTACTCTTTTCTATCGTGTTCTGCAAATGGAGGACTTCGCGCCTTCTCAGGATTCATTCCCTCCTCCATCTCTTTGACGTTCCTCCTTTCGTTTGTATTTTCTATTCCTACAGCCTGTCTTCGGCAACGTATGTATCATCTGGGCAGCCTGGCCGAACACATACGAAAAAAAAAAAAAAAAGAGGTGAGCACCGGAAAGGTAGGAGACGACAACACGAAATGACCCTCGGTGAATTGGCCTCACTGCACTTGGCAAGCGGATTTACACACTGTGGCAAGCAACACGTTGTGTCGTCAGTAGTACGTGTCTCACGAGCTGCGCCATCAAAGGTCCTTTTCTCCTTGGTTCGCATCCGGCGTCGTGAGCGATTTCCGCCCTCGTGTCAATCACGTCACTATCCAAATGCGGTGCCAGGATGGTCACATTCATGTCTCGGATTATTAAAAAAAAAAAAAGTTGAACATCTTGGACGCGGTCATTGGTGGGGTGATGGCACCACATCATGGATGGCGGCATCTCACGCGAATTATGCCTGCCAACCGTTTCGTTCTCTTGCTTTTCCTCTCAAGTGTCTTTGTCTTTCCCGTCGTGTCAGCAAGCAGTAGTATTAGTAGCCCCTTAGCCTTGGAAAATATATCAACAACATCCCCACATATCTGCTACGGAGCAGCCTTTCGCCTAGTTTTACTTTTCCTGAAAGTAGAGGAAAGAAGAAGAAAAGATAGATCAGAAGGAATATCTGTTTAGGCAAACCCGTTCCATCAGTTTCCACCCTCCTGATTCTCTTCCTCTTCTTGCTGGCGTACACGCTTTCGTCTTGCATATCCTGTCATACCCACGCTCAAAAACACACCACTTCATTTCCTCCCTCTTCCCTAGACCCCTCGCTACCCGAGCACCATGAGCCGTCTCATCCGTTCTCTCGCGAAACCCATTACCGTCCCCGTGGCCGCCTGCCGCGCTCACGTCGCCGCCATGGACGAGCCTCTGAAGCGCCACATCGAGGCCGCAGAGGCCAAGGGCGAGGATGCGTGCGCAGGCGTCTGGCGGGAGTACGTGGACTGGCAGGTGCGCCTGCTGCCCTACCGCTGGGAAAAATTTCTGCTGGAGGTGAACCAGATGACGTCGGGTAAGATGCCCTTGTCCGAGCTGCACGTGGCGGACTTTGTTCTCTTTGCCAAGTGGGCCACGACATGCCTCTTCCTCTTTATCGTTGGCGTGATGGCGGGCCGCCGTAGTGTGTTCCCGTCGCTGGAGCCGGGATCCCCGTTTGCGGAGGAGATTGTGAAGAACTGGCACGTGAATCAGATTGACGCCCTCCCTAGCGACCCCCGCGAGTCGATCCATTTCTTACTGGTGAGCCAAGAGCAGTTTCCCGAGGACCTTACCGAGGTGGTCGACCGCGATATCCGTGAGGAACGTGAGCGGAAGGAGCGCAGAAATGTGAAGAACGCCCCCGCAGCGGACGCGGCAGAGGAGGAGTCCTCTGCGGAGTAGAAATGAAACGTGCGTGGGTGGCGCAGACAAGCAGGCGGGTCGAAAATGCGAAAGAAGAAAACAAAGGCGGACAGGGAATAAAAAGGAAGCAGGGCCATGGAGGAGAGAGGAAAACCTATAGGTCGTGAAACGCTGACAAGAGGAATTTTCCCCCTGCCATCTTCTGTTTTCTGGGAATGTTCACCCTGCTCCACACTCCGCTCCGTCACTTCTTGTCAGTGCCACTTGTTGCTTCCTCGCTGTTGTAGGTATTATGTTGTTATTGTTGTCGTTGTTGTTATCGTTGTTGTTGTGTTGTCTTTATGAACGGCTCCGCGTCGCCCTCCCTCGTTCCCTACATGGCATGCTCTGGTGCCCCATCGTTCTCCCTGCTCCACAGACGCGATGAGAGAGGGATAGACGAAGAGAAAAAAAAGATATGAAAGAAGATATAAGGCGCTCATGAGTGTGTGTGAGAGGGAGGAGAGCCAACAGGCTCTTCTCAACTACGACTGATTGACGGTGTTTTCGCCCCCTTATCGGATTTCTGTTTGCCTGTTACTTTCTTCTCTCTAAATCTTCACTGCCTTGTCGTGTCGCGCTCCACTCGCGCACAACACCGAAGCAGGCGTACGTACCCTTCCCCTCTATGATCCCTTACGGAGTGGTTTGACAGTCCGTCCCCTCCCTCCTCACTTCCCTTTTTTTGTCGTTCTACTACAACGTTCTCCACATCCAAATATCAACACAAACATGCAAATAAAATAACCTTGTGACGCAGCAAGACAATGCACGTGCGCGGTTTGCGAACGTTTCACACGCCAGAGAAAGAGAGACAGTCAGCTTTGGATGCCTTGGTCTTTATCCGTGTGATGAGGACTGTACCCATCAACGCAGGGAGTCTGAATGGGCAACAAGGAGAGAGAGAGAGACATGAGTGAGGGCATGGCTAGAGTTAGACAGGCTCAAGTACCCTCACGTGAGACCTTCGGCGGCTCTTTTTCCCCTTGTGTTTCGGTCCTCTTCCGCCTCCGTTGCGAATACGTGGCCCCTGATAGGTCGCCGTGACGCTTCCCTTCCGCCGGGTTGCTGCCGTCTCTATCGTCCTCTCTTGGCTTGCCATTTCCTGACTGCGGGAAGGGCCCTCGTGACAACATGGCGGGGCAAACTTCGCGCCTGCGCTCACACAACATCACTGCCTTTTCATCTCCCCCTACTTCCCGCATCCCACATACACACACTTGCAGTCCTAGCGAATTTAAGTTTTTAAAAAGGCCATTTTTTCTTTTTCCTTTCGTTCTCGTTTCGCGTTTCTTCATTGATTTCTGATCAACGAAGCACTCTAGGAGTATCGTCTCACTGTAGGTTTCGCTCTCCTTTTGTTTTTCCTAAAGTAAAACTCAAGAACACCACCTACCCAACGTAATGCGCCGCTTTGCCCAGAAGTTCTGCGCGCCTGCCGCGTCCCGCCTTGCGGCCACGG